>PVKM010008678.1:0-38525 GCA_004027735.1 Carollia perspicillata
TTCTAACCCAGGCCTTCACAACTCTGTAAGTTCCTTCTTTCTGTCCCTGAACAATTCCACCTCATAACCATCCCAGGGCCTTTGCATTGGCTGTTTGCTCTGCCTAGACCACTCTTTCAACCCCCAGAATTTCTCAGTCTGGTTGCTTCTCATTGTTTAGTTCTCAGCTCAGTTGTCACCTCCTCACTTCAGTCATTCCTTACCATTCTGAGTATTTTAACACCTCCTCCTCCCCCACCCTCAATCTATACCACTTAATTCTATATCAGTTTCTTCAGAACATTTACAATCATCTGAACTTGCACTATGGTTTCATATGTTCACTTGTTGATTAGCTCTCTGTTCACAGAACCTAAGCCTCATGTAGGCAGGGACCTTTTCTTATATACCAATTGGTATGTAGATACCAATGTATCTACAGAATCTGGCACATAGTAGAGCTCACTAAGCACTTTGTGAGAGACTAAATAAGGTTCTGGGGGACAGGGAAGCCCCGACCTATATTTGGATGGCATAAACAAGTGATGTTGACATAAGAAGGCATAAAAGAGCTTGACTAGACAGGTCAAGATGGAGCTGTAGATCAACATGCTTCACCTCCTTGCACAACCATAAGAAGGATAGAAACCAATCTAAAAACAAAAAAAAACAACCAGAACTGCTACAAAAATAGAACTGTATGGAAGTCCAACAACCAAGGGGTTAAAGAAGAAATATTTATCCAGACAGGTAACAGGGGCAGAGATGAGCAGCTGAGGCTGAGAGGACATGGTGTGGCATAGCAAGGCAGTGGATGTGGCAGAATGAGTGCTCCCACATTCACATGCAACCAATACAAACCGGGAAAGACAACTTGGGAGCAAGAGATCCCAGCCCCAGGCCAGACTGTGCAACCCAGAGTTCCAGAACCAGGAAAATAAAGCTCCATAACCCCTGGCTATAAAAACCACTGGAGTTTAGGGCAGCGAAAGAAATGGATGGTCTCTGGAGAGTCCATTTAAAGGGCCCACAGGGCCCTAGAATGTATACAAACACACCCACTTGGGGAATCAGCATCAGGACAGCAACTATAAGGGTGCCAGTCACTTACAGGAAGTGGGGGAAGTGACTGAAAATGGGGCAAGAGCCAAGCAACAGACATTGTTCCTTCTCTGACCCCTCCCCACATACAACACCACAAATCATCAAAGCAGGTTGCTCTGCCCTGGCGAATAAGGTTCCTCTCCTTACAATGTAACAGGTGTGCCAAAACAGGGAGTCAAAGCATCTCTACCTAATATACAGAAACAAGGGAGGCTGCCAAATTGAGGAGACAAAGAAATATGGCCCAAATGAAAGAACAGATCAAAACTCCAGAAAAAGAACTAAGCGACACAGAGATAGCTAACTATTAGATGCAGAGTTCAAAACACTGGTGATCAGTTGTTCTCGCATCAGTTTCTCAGAGAAATGATTGAGTACAGTCACAAAATAAAGGAAGAAGTAAAAGCTATGCAAAGTGTAATAAAGAAAAATATACTGGGAACCAACAGTGAAGAGAAGGAAGCCAGATTCAAATCAATGATTAGAACCAAAGGAAGGAATAAATATTCACCCAGAACAGAAACAAGAAACAAGAATTCAACAAACTAAGGAGAGGCTTAGGAATCCCTGGGACAATTTTAAATGTGCCAACATTCAAATAATAGGGGGGCCAGAAGGAGAAGAGGAAGAGCAAGAAATTTAAAACTTCTTTGAAAAAATAAGCAAAGAAAACTTCCTCAACCTGGCAAAGAATATAGACATACAAACCCAGGAAACTCAGAGTCCCAAACAAGCTGGACCCAAAGAGGGCCACACTAAGACACATCATAATTAAAACACCAAAAGTTAAAAATAAAGAGAGAATCTTAAAAGCAGCAAGAGAAAAGCAGAGAGTAACCTACAACAGAATTCCCATAAGTCTATCAGCTGATTTCTCAAAAGAAACCTCATAGGCATGAAGGGCCTGGCAAGAAGTATTCAAAGTGATGAAAAGCAAAGACCTACATCCAAGATTACTTTATCCAGCAAAGCTATTATTTAGAATGGAAGGGCAGATAAAGTGCTTCCCAGACAAGGTAAAGCTAAAGGAGTTCACCTCACCAAGCCCTTATTATGTGAAATATTAAAGGACTTATCTAAGAAAAAGAAGAAGATCAAAACCACAAACTGTAAAATGACAAGAAACTCACAACTATCAACAACTGAATCTAAAAAACAAAACAAACTAAGCAAACAACTAGAACAGAAACAGAATCATAGAAATTGAGATCATATGGAGGGTTATCAGCAGGGAGGGGGAAAGGGAAGAAAGGGGAAAAAGGTACAAGGAGTAAGAAGCATAGCTGGCAGAAATAAAATAGTCAGGAAGAGGTTAAGAATAGTATAGGAAGTGGAGAAGTCAAAGAACTTACATGTTCGACCCATGGGCATGAACTAAGGGAGGGATTGCTGAAGGGAATGAGGGGTACTAGGTGGAGGGGGGCAAAGGGGAAAATGGGATAACTAGAATAGCATAATCAATAAAATATGCCTAATTAAAAAATAAACAAATAAATAAATAAAATTTAAACCAATTTTGGAATAAAAAGTAAAATTAAATTAAATTAAATTAAATTAAAATTTTTAAAAAGAATGCATATAAGATGTACCAAGTTCAGTGAGAGCACAGAGGGGTCAGAGAAAACACCCCAGAAGAAAGGATATTTGAGCTGAGCCTTGACACACTGGTCTTTGCTTTGTTCTGAATGCTCTAATTGTTCCTCAGAAGGGTGAAGCTCTTTCTGATTGGGGCCTTTCATAGATGCTGTTCTCTCCCTGTGGGAAGCTCCTCTCTATTCTTCACCTGGCTGATTTCTGCCCACACTCCAGATTTCGGCTTCAATGCCTCTTATGCAGCCAAGCATTTGTTCCTTGACCCACTCCCACCCAAATGATGTCCTCTCTACTGCTCTCTCTCCAAGAACTCTCTTTGTCATTCTTAGCACTCACTCTATGGGAATTCTCTGTCTGGAACCTCTGTTTTCATCAATGCTGTATCCTCAGCACCAAGGGTGCTCCTGAGGCAGGATAATAAGAAGCCAGGAAAATTCCTGGGCAAGTGGAATGAGGAAACTGAGATAAGATAATTAAATAAGGCTAAACAATTTGAACAACTTTCATCCAGCTGGTGAGTCACAAGACTTTATCTTCCCAAGGTTACTTGAGAGCAAATTGTTTATGCCTCTCCTTCCTAACCAGAAAATAAATAGCTTAAATCATCCTGGTGGGGAGATAGAGAACAGAGACCCAATTAATGACATTTGCGTCAGCTAAACCCAAGGACGAATGAAATCGGGAACAAATAACGAAATCCCAATTAGAGCCAGACAGACACAGCATAAAAGTAAAACAGTAAAGCAGGCTGAAGAATAACCCCAAACTCCCCTCTACACTCATTTTCATGCATCTGCATGTTAAAAACAGACCCAAAAAGCTGATGAATATTCTGTTGAAACCTTCCCCTAAGATTCTCACTTGCAGAAGGAAGATAAAACCCTCAAGACAAAAGATACCAGCTTGGGCTCACCCTAGAGCATGAACTTTTTTACTTTCTCCTAAGGGTTCCCATTAGACTTACAACCAAGGGAGCAGGGGCAGCCCCTGGTCCTGTCTCCGAGGCCCCCCTTTTCTCTGACTTTCCAGTGAGCTAACAGCAGTCCTGCCTTGGTACACTTCTGTCACTGTGACTTTTACTTCCCAGTGAGCTAACAACAGCCCTGCCTCAGCTCACTTTTTCCTGTAATGTTTCTAGGGAGCCAAAGCAGAGGACTGCCTAGGCTCCCCGCTGTTGCTTCTTTTACCCTAAGTCCTTCCTTTCTTTTACTGTCCCCAGTTTTAATAGGCATACTCCCAAATCACCTGGACTTGTGTTGTGAAATCAATCTCTCCTGCACAAAGTCTAGAACCCACAAACTACAGGTCGTCCTGAAGCAGACCTGCTCTGGGCCAGTCCCTGTCTAGCGACACTACTAGCACACAGTAGGTGCTCAATCAATCTTTGTTGGTGAATAAATCAGTGGGATCCCACGTGGAAGACAGGGGAGCACGATGTTCCCAACAGAGTTAAGAGCATATTAAAAGTTACTAAGTATTGGTGCATTGGGGAAGTCACGCATTGTTCGGTGTGTCAAGAGAAAAATGTGCACATGGAAAAGACACGACATGTAGTAAGAAAAGCAGAGAGATGTGAATCTTGGGTGTGATGTGAAACCACATCACACCCAATCTTGGATGTGAAACCATCACCCTGGTTTTCCCTGCCACCTAGACAGGTCTCTACAATTATTGTCCACATCTGCACCTTTGAGTGACAAAGGAAAGAATGGGTTTACTTTTCCAATGTCTCCTGAGATAAGGGAATAATCTTTGTGGCTGCAGAAGGCAAGAACTTTCTCATGTGCTGAGAAAACAAAAGATATAGAGAGAATAAACAACTGATACTCTAAGGAATTGCAAGTCATTACATGTCTGGACCGGTGAGACCAGCCAATACTCTCATTTTAGGAGAGATCAAACAAGCTTAGGTCAACCTGTGTTACATTGGATCATCTAGTTTTCCCTCATGATGATGGCTCCCTGAAAAGTAGTCAGTCTGTGTTGCGGAAAGATGACTGGATGGATAATGCTTGAAGGTCAGGAGACTCTGGGGCAGGGAGATCCCAGAGGAGCACTTGTAGTGATTCCAGTGGCAGAAGATTGGGGTCCTACTGTGGCAATCATCAGCACTGCTTTGCCAGATGTCTTCAGCTCATGGTGGGATAGTGCTGCTTGGATCCTCTGCGGTTGAGTGAGACCACATGCCTAGTTCTACACATGAGTTGTGAGCAGAGTGATATGTGTCACATCTGGATTGGGGCATTTAATTGATAGTTAAAGACCCCCCACAGCTCCCTTTGCCTTGATCTCTCTCCAGGATACACTATGATTTCTGCACGGCTCCTCTCTTTTCTCTCGTCCCCTCACCCTAGGGAGAAGACCCACTATTAAACTGTATGCTAATCATTTGGGGATTGTTCTATATCCTCACAATTCTCCATGGGTTTAAATGTTTGAGCACTGAAGTCAGCATTTGCAGACTTCCTTTTATACTGTCCCATATATATTTTTTATACTGTCCCATATACCTTTTATTCCTCCTCTTAGAAAATAGCCCAGCCATCTGTTTCAATTAGGTTGGAAGGGACATGGAGCAAGAAAGGAAAATTAGGGGGGTGGTATATCAATTAATATTTCAAAAATACTATTGATCTATTTTCAAATTCACTGACTCTTTTCTCTTACATTTTCTTAGGGCTGGTGTCAGTCACCTCTATTCTGCTGTTAACCTCTTGCTATGAATGCTTTATTTCAGACTTGTATGTTTTAGATCTAGAATCTCCGTTTGTTTTTCATATTGTTTCTGTTTTGGACTGAGATTTCTTATCCTTTCATTTATCACAAACAGATTTTCCTTTATATCACTGAGCATGGTTGCAGTAGCTACTTTAAAAATCCTTCTCTGTGGGCCGGGCAGAGAGGACTCGCAGCAAGGTGGTGGCTGGAGGACCGGGCAGGCGAGGTGGCAGTGGATGGACCCAGCCAGGTGGCAGATAGTGGAGCTGGGCGCACAAGGCTGCAGCTGGCTGGCAAGGTGGCAGCTGGCCTACCTGTCAGGCAGTAGACTGCAGACTGGGTGGTCCCACATTCGTGTGCAGATAAACTGGGAGAAACAACTGGGGAGCAAAATAGACTGCGCAACCCAGGGCACCAGTGCAGGAAAATAAAGCCTCAAACCACTGATTGAAAACACCTGTGGGGGTTGATGCAGTGGGAGAAAGTCCCAGACTCACAGGAGAGTTCATTGGAGAGCCCCACAAGGTCCTAGAACGTACCCAAGCCCACCCACATGGGAATCAGCACCAGAAGGGCCCAATTTGCTTGTGGAAAGCAGGGGAAGTGACTGAAATCTGGCAGAAAGCTGAGCCAGAAGCAGTGTTCCCTCTCAGACCCCTCCCCACATACAGTGTCACAACCCAGCCATTGGGTTGCCCCGCCCTGGTGAACACCTAAGGCTCTGCCCCTCATATGTAACAGGAGCGTCAAGACACATGAAAAAATGGCCCAAATGAAAGAATAAATCAAAGCTCCAGAAAAAAGACAACTAAGCACAGAAGAGATAGCCAGCCTATCAGATGCACAGTTCAAAGCACTGGTGATCAGGATGCTCACAGAATTGGTTGAATTTGGTTGCAAATTACATGAAAAAATGAAAGCTATGCTAAGTGAAATAAAGGAAAATGTACAGGGAACCAATAGATGGGAAGGAAACTGGGACTCAGATCAACGGTGTGGACCAGAAGGAAAAAAGAAACATTCAACCAGAACAGAATGAAGAAACAAGAATTCAAAAAATTGAAGCCTCCTCAGAGGCTTAGGAACCTCCAGGACATCTTTAAACGTTCCAACATCCGAATTATAGGGGTACCAGAAAGGGAAGAAGAAGAGCAACAAGTGGAAAAGTTATTTGAATGAATAATAATGGAGAATGTCCCCAATCTGGCAAAGGAAATAGACCTCCAGGAAGTCCTGGAAGCTCAGAGAGTCCCAAATAAGATGGACGCAAGGAGGAACACACCAAGGCACATCATAATTACATTACCCAAGATTAAAATAAAGGAGAGAATCCTAGAAGCAGCAAGAGATAAGGAGACAGTCACCTACAAAGGAGTTCCCATAACACTGTCAGCTGATTTCTCAAAAGGGACCTTACAGGCAAGAAGGGGCTGGAAAGAAGTATTCCAAGTCATGAAAGGCAAGGACCTACATCCAAGAGTGCTCTATCCAGCAAAGCTATCATTTAGAATGGAAGGGCTTATAAAGTGCTTCTCAGATAAGGTCAAGTTAAAGGAGTACACCAAGTCTTTATTACATGAAATGTTAATGGCACTTGTCTAAGAAAAAGAAGATACAAAATATGAACAGTAAAATGACAGAAAATCCACAGTTATTAACAACCACGCCTACCTAAAACAAAAACAAAAGCAAACAACTAGAACAGGAACAAAAACACAGAAATGAAGATCACATGGAGGGTTAACAACAGTGGAATGGGAGGGGGAGAGAGTGGGGAAAGATACAGAAAATAAGTAGCATAGATGGTAGGTAGAAAATAGAAAGGGGGTAAATAGAGGGTAAGAATAGTATAGGAAATGTAGAAGCCAAAGAACTTATATGTATGACCCATGGACATGAACTAAATTGGAGAATATGGGTGGGAGGGGGTGTGCAGGGTGGAGGGGAGTGTGAAGGGGGGGAAATGGGACAACTGTAATAGCATAATCAATAAAATATATTTAAAAAAACAAAAACCAAAAAATCCTTCTCTGCTAATTCCACCTCTAGGTCATCATGGACGCAACCTCCATGGTTTGTCTTTTTTTTGAGAATGGATCACATTTTTCTATTTCTTTGCATTGAATAATTTTGGATTGTACCCTAGACATTTTAAATGTTAAGTTTCAAAGGTTCTGGATTCTATTTTATTTCCCCCAGCGAGTGTTGATTTTTAAATTTGTTTAGGAGGCAATTCACTTTAGGAGACTCAAACTGCAAAATCTACCATTTGGGCAGCTCAATTCTCAGCTCACCTCTTTTAGCCATACCTGATTAGGGTTTGCCCCATGCAAGCATGCTTCAGAGGTCTGCCAGAGATTTAGACAGAATTTATCTGTAGAATTGAGGTCCCCATCTCTGCCTCTCTTTTCTGTGAGTACACTTCTCTGTAACTCTGTCCTTTTACCCTTCGAGCAAGAGAGAACACAGGTTTTCTACTGGAGTTTTAGCCACCATTCTCTGCCCTAAAGGGAGTTGGGGGTCTTTACATTTTTTTCCAGAGTTTGTATTTGCTATCTGTGGGGAAGTCAGTTCAACTGGCATTAACTTGGACATTACCACAACAAAATTCTACATTTCATTTAAGAAAGGAGTTTAAGCTCTAAAAAACAAATAAATCAAAAGTACATTATCTCACAGTAAAGGACAAGCCTTTGGAGATAGATGCATCTCTATTAATAATTGCCTACACATTATTTTTCATTTTGTCACAAACCTATGGAAATTTCACCTGAGATGGATATACAAGAGTCAAAGAAGCAATTTGGAAATGACTCTGAATTTGTAACCATTTCCCACTTCACCATCAGGCCAGGTTCCCCTTTAGAAACAAGAAGATAAAATTATATTCGTAGAGTATTTTCTAAGTGTCAAGTTCTTTGCTAGATGATTTGTCAGTTTAAATCACAGTTTTTCCTCCTTCTTCTGATGAGGAAATCTGAGCTTTGATAGAATGAGTACATTGGCAAAGTCTCAAAGTTGCAAAGTGATGGATCTGGAGTTTGCCCTCAGGCAGTAAGGATGTTAAACAGAGGCAGGTGCTGTCAGCAAAGAACACATCTATTGGGCACACCCTCTGCACTTTAAAATATCAGAGGGTGTATTTATCTCTTCTAAACAATACTATCCAAGCTCAGACAGAAATCACATTGCCAGAGGTGATCATACAGGCCAGGACTGTTGGGATTCCTCAATGTCACATTTAATGAAGTCCTACATGATTCCAAGATGATGGTCCTGTGGAAGCCACAAACTCAGACATTCTAGTCCCAATCTGTCTGCTTTGAAATTTCCCATGTGTCCTTATAAAATACCAACCCTTCTCCTATACTGTTGCTGGGGTTATAAATTGTCGTTTCTGGGGGACGATTTGGCAATACCTTATTAAAATTGTTTGGACCCTTTCACCAAGGAATTTCACTTTCAAGAACATAGCCTAAGGGAACAAGGCACACTGAGATTTATGTACAACGATGAATGCTGCAGCATCATTTGTAATAGTGAAAAATTACAAAATATTGAAATGTTCAAAAGTGAGTAATGTTTAAATAAAATATGATACAGCCATACCATAGAATATTAATATGCAGCTGCTAAGAATCATGTTCCTGAAGAATATTTAAGGATGTGGTGAACTGCTGATATATGTAGATGTTGAACTAAATAAAATGATGCAGATTGCAGACCTCTATATAATATGATCCCAAGTATCGGGCTGTGTCCATATATGTGTTGTATGTGTATGAATATACAGGTGTGTATCTATCTCTGTATATAGTTCAAAGAATACACAACAAAATGTTAACAATGGTTATTTCTGGGGATTGATATTACAGATATCATTAAATTTTTATAATTTCTCATAACATGTCCTAATATGAATGTATATTGCTTTTAAAAATAAAAAAAATTAACTTGTAAATGTTATCAAGAGAAAACAGAGTCAAAGGGTGGAGAAGATGGTAATATAAGCCCCTAAATACTGTAATTTCAAATACTTAGGGGAAATAAGGGCATCTCAAATTAAATCATTAACATCTACATATCAGTTAACCTCTGTCACATACCAACTACAAAATCTGAGTGACATTTGACAAAAGTCATTCATTTAACTCAACACCTGTGGGTCGACTGATCCAGACTGAGCTCACTCACACATCTCTTAGCTGCGTGATGGGATGACCTAGCCTTAGGGCTTAGCTGGGTTTGGATGACCTAGCCAGAGCTGTGATCGGTGGCTGCAGTGGCTCGACTCTACTTGCTTCTCATCCTCTCCCTGGGACCAGTGGGCAAGAGCCCATGCAGGTTCTTCTCATGGTGGAGAGAGGGGTGTACGGTGGCAGGCTCCCACAGGCAAGCACTTTGCAAGCATTTGGTGGCATCACACAATGCCATTCCATTGGCCAAATTGAATCATATGATGAAACCCCAAATCAAGAGGCAATCCATCCTCTTTAGTAGGAAGAACTGCAAAGGCACAAGTCAAAGAAAGTGAAGAATTAAAGTCATTAATTCCATTTACAAATGGTCACCACCTTACTTGATAGATGCTTGCATGTGGTATGAGTTGGAGACCATGACTTAGCAGGTCATCCTATGTGGCTAGAGACAGATTCCTCCACCTCCTCCACCTCCACCAACACCACCCAGCCAATATTTTTGTTCCACAGGTGTCAAGCATGCCAAGTTTCTTGCTGTCTGGTAATTTGAGATTTTTTGTTGTTTGGCTTGTTGTCTGCTTTGTTTTGGTGTTTATAAAATGGTTCATTCAAACCATTAGTTACTTTTGAGATGCTAGTCAATTTGTTCCATTGCATGTTCCACTATAATGTTCTTGATGACACACACACACACAATAACAGTGTTATGAAGAGCAAGTGGTGTGCTCAAGAAACACATAAGTCAAATCCATAATTTTAGCCACACAAATTGGACAGCGCAAATGGCAGGGCTGTGCTGTTCTAACAGAAGCCACTACTGAAAGTTAAATTTTAATTAACTAAAATTAGATTTAACTAAAAATTCATTTCCTCAGTAACACAAGTGTCCAAGGACACATATGGATAGTGACTACCCAATGGATGACTGCACAATGGTGCAGACATAGAACAGTTCCATCTTTACAGAAAGTACCAGTGGACAGTGCTGATCCAGATAACACCATTGACACAGACTATGATGTGCAGGGCACCTCCTGGAGTTGTGTGATCCAGTGATCCTAATCCAGTGACCCAGATAACTCAGGCTTGGACTCCTGGCACTCAATACAGTTCTGTCTGCGCTAAGCCTTACAGTCGACATTTCTAAAGGCATTGTTTTTCTCTGTTCTTTCAATTTAACCAACATGTACCTGCTGTTCTCTTGCTCCAACCAGTTCCTGCCAACCCAGTTCATCCTGAATATTTTTCAGGAAATAATGAGTTTCTTGACATTCTAGCTCCTCCACTTGGCACCCTGTGCCCCTGGACCACCTCTCAGGTCTCATCCCCCAACACTCCTTGCCTCACACTCTTGGCTCCAGCACGTTTGTAGTTTACTACTCATGTGTTGTGTTATTTTGTGTCTCTGGACTTGGGGGCTTTTGGACATTCTGTCCCTGCAGCTAGAATGTTTTTGTCTCATTCATTATCTGGTCTTTAAGACTGAGTTTCAGCCTGCTTTTGGGCTTTTCCTGACCACATCAATTCAAATATTTCCCTCAATAATATCCTGGGTTTCCTTTATCCTTGCACCTTTGTTCCACTGAGTGGCTTCCCTTCCAGGCTGTGAGCTCCCTCAGGACAGAATAGATGATTAAAGTGGCCCCAGAGCCAGACCCACCTGGGCACGAACCACTGTCTCACCACTTGCTGGATGCATAATCAAAGAAAAGAGGCTCATTTTCTTAATCTATAAAATGGGGGTGATAATAGGAGTGTTTTGAGGATGAATTGTGATGACATCTATAGGAATCTTAGAACAGTGCTGGCACACTTTAAGGGCCTACTAAGTGTCACCTCTTCCTGTTTATAGTGCAAGAGTGTATCATACAATAGGTGCCCAGTTACTGCTGCTTAAAGTGGTCAAATGATAGGAGACCCAAACTACTTTAAAGGAAGTCCCTATGGGTTATCATGGTGCAGTAGAAGAACCAGACAATTTTAAATAATCCCCCAGAAGGAACTGGGGAAAACCTGCTTATTATGGCCAAGGAGAAGGCACAGCAATTTGTCTTGAATGGTTTTCTCTGTAGACAGCCCAGCCAGGGAGCAAGTCCAAATTTACTCAAGAGGTTGCCCTCCTAGCTATAGAAGAGGTTAGGGACTTCCCCAAAGGAGTTCCCCACCAGAACAGTTTTGAGGCAGCTTAAGCTCCAGTCAAAATGATAATCACAAAGTGCTTATTATGCACTGGGCACTTGCTAAGTGCCAGCGATTCTCAAGTAAGGGGAGCAATTTCTCCCCCTATGGTGGGCATTTGTCAACATCTGGAGACATTTTTGGTTATCACAACTGGAGTTGGGGATGCTACTAGTATCTATTGGGTAGAGACCAGGATGCTGCTAACCATTGCATAGTGCACAGAATAGCTTCTCACAATGAAGAGTGATCCAGCCCCAAATGTCAATGGTGTCAAGGTTGAGAAACCCAGTTATGTTCCAAGATGCTGAGCATTATAAGTATTATCTCATTTAATCTTCATTGTGACAAATTATGAATGAAACACTGTTATCCATCATTGCCCCCATTCTGCAAATGAAAAAACTGAGGCTCAGTTATGCAAATTGCCCATAGCCACACAGCCAGGAATTGGGAGAGACCTGATTCAAACCCAGGAGTCTGATGCAGAGCTCATGATCTTACTGGTTGCACATATTGGGGGACACCACGCCCTTTAAACCCATGGAGTTTAACAGTTTAGAAACCCAGTTTGTCGTCAGTTAGACCTGCACTGGAGTCCTCCCATGGCTACTAGACAGCCTTGTGGTCTTGAGCATACCATATGTTAGGCCATCTGAGCTTTTATTTTCCATCTGTAAAATGGGGGGAAGATGCCCACCTCTTGGGGTGGTTTTAAGAGTTAAATATGAAATGAAGGTAAAGTGCCTGACAAGTAGTCTGATACTCATTAACTGGTAGCTGTTGCTGTTACTGATGTCCTTGTCAACATCACTATTATTATTCCCATCTCCTGGGAGACCCAGGTTCCCTCCCACCTGATCCTAAGGAAACAAGAACTCGTTTTTGTGGCTGGTCCTAGTGCGCCAGCTGGCACTCAGAGACCAGTGGGATGATGCCTCCCCGGCTCCAGATTTTACCCTGCAGAAGGGGGCCTGCGCTTTGGGAGGCTGCAGCAGCTCTGAGGGAAAGAGGCGTGTTGCTCACATGCTCCTGGCTATGGGACCCAGAGAAGGTGGCTGGACCACTAAGACTGTCCGTTTCTTCTGGAGAATGGTTCATTCTGATCCCTCCATTAAGAAGCACAGAGTTCTCTACTGCAGAAAGCAGTGATGCATTGGCCCTGCCCCAGATTCTGTTCCCCAACACAGGGCAGGAAATGGTGGCCAAGGGGAAGAGTGGAATTTTTTTAAGAGAAAAATAATTTCTCTCTGCTAACTGTCTGGGAATGCCTATCTTTTAGAAGGTGACAAGATAATGCAATGGCCAAAATGGAGAGAATATGCTAAGAAAGCATCCAAAACATGGAAGCCAGGGTCGATTTAGGTAGTGCTTTCTTTGTGAGGCCTCTCAGACTCAAGACCAGCTTCACTTCATGTCTCTATTAATAACAGTAATAAGAATAACACCCAGAATTTATAGACTGCCGTGTGTCAAGCACTGTTATAACTGCTTTACATTTGCCATCTTTAACACTGTAATCAGCGTATCCATTCAGACTGTCATGTCAACACATAAAAGATGCTTAGAAGGGGGCAAATAGGAAGCAATATGTAAGCATTCACCATCATCATCACCACCCTTGTTACTACAACTATTGCTGTCATCACCACCCTGCAAGACCAGTGTTATCTCCATAGAGGAATAGGGCAAGTAGAGGCTCAGAGAGGCTGATTTGCACAAGGCCACAAAAAAGGCAGGAGAGCACAGTAGTTAAACCAACTGTCCTTGGCACCAGACTGCCAGTTTTCAAATCCTGACTTGGCTGTTTAGTAACCACATGCCAACTTAGGCAAGTTATTTCTATTGACCTTGGTTTTCCTTTCCTGCAAAATGAAGAAATAAACTACAATATAAGTTAAGGTAATGATTCAGCCTTTTTGTTTGTTTAATTGTGAAAACTCTGCTCTGGCATACAATAAATAGAATTTAGATCATTTCAGTTTTGTGAAGATCAAGCCCTCCCTGCCCTTAAGGAAGGAGGAATGAACTTTCTGTGGCTAATATTAGGAGGTCTCTGCGGTGAATGGTCAGAGATGATCACCTTGATCTGCATAAAGCTATTATGAGGGACAAGATGGCAGGCGAGGTTGGAGTGTGGAGGGTGAAAGGGCAGGGCAGGAAGGAGAGGCTGGAGAGGACAGAGGGAGGAGATCTGACACTGCCCTAACCAGGTGTATGGACTAAAGTCCAGGAAATGCCAGGTGAGAAGCCACAAGGCAGTGCTGAGAGAGATCTCTATGATGCCCGAGATCTCTACCAAACCAGGGAGGGACTCACCTTCCAACCACCCCTCTTAGTTAATTCTCTAGGGCAGGACAGACATCTGCCCTGTGGTCAGGGTCCTCATTCCTGCCATGTATAGATACTACTAGAGCATACACCTCCCTACCTTTCGACAACCTAAGGTCCAAGGCAACCTCTGGGCACCTAACAGGGCAGCCAGGAAGACCCTCTTCCCCACCCACATGTGGTGGGTTAAAGTGATCCCACTTGACTGTTTTGTGCTGAAGCAGTAGGAAGACAGTGTCATCATCCCATTACCATTATCCATGACCATTTTTATTCTCATCATCTCTGGTTGGGCTGCAGGGTGGGGAAGAGCCCCCTGCTCTGAAGCCCCTCCAGAGGCTCTGACCCTCCGATAGCAACCTCTTTCCTCTGCCCATCCAGCATACTGGAAACAAAGCCAACCTCGCCATCTCCCTCCCACAAGATCAGGTGGACTGGTTGGCAAGTGCTCACCTGGCAGGGAAGGGTCATGAAGGAAGTAGCCTGGGTCCCTGCTTGGTCTGCTTCTGAGGAGGGAGGGGGGTGATGCTGGTGCAGGACAAGGCTTTTATACACAAAGCAGATGCACCATAAACTCATACTCCCTGGCACAGACACTCTGGGGGAAATGCTGCTGATTTACCCACTCATTCCTCCGAAAATAACTGCACACACTACCTGCCAAGTTTCCGGAACAGAACAAGTGCTGAGGAATAGGGAACTGATGAAGAGATGAAGTTTTGGGTAATAGGAAGTAAACCACATTGCTTTGTCCAATAACAGGTCTCTGAAAGAGAAAAGTATTTGTAAGGCGCTTTATCATGTCAAAAGTTGTCAATAGCAACAATACTCATTGCTATCATTTTTAAAGCTGTCACTCTGTCCTGGTGCTTACATATACAGTTCTATTGCTGGAACTAGCAGTATCCCCATTTTTACAGATGAATAAAGTAAGACTGGGATAGATTAAGTAACTACCCCAAGGCCACAAAATAAAATAGCAGAATCATGATTCAAAGCCAAGCTTTTCTGACTTCTCAAGTCTTTTCTTCTGAAGCTGCTTCTCAAACAATTTGTCTACCTGTGCCTCTCAATGATAAATGGATGGATAGATAGATAGATAGATAGATAGATAGATAGATAGATGATACATAGATGATAGGTAGATAGATAGATAGATAGATAGATAGATAGATAGATAGATAGATAGATAGATAAAAATACCTGTAATGAATGTAAAACTTATCTCTACCACTCACTTTTCAACATGAGGCAATGGAAGTACCTAGAGGTTGAATAAAACTTGCTCCTAATGCTCTGACTGGTGTAGCTCAGTGGACTGGGCATTGTCCTGAAAACTGAAATGTCACTGGTTCAATTCCCAGTCAGGGCACATGCTTGGGTTGTGGGCCAAGTCCCTGGTTGTGGGTGTGCAAGAGGCAACTGATTGATGTTTCTCTCTATCCCTTTCTCCCTCTCTTTCCCTCTCTCTAAAAATAAGCAAATATTTTTTAAAAAAACTTGCTCTTCATGACACAGTCAGCTGAAATCATAACTCATAGGTCTCATATGTGATGACTATGTGTTGAGGGTTTGCTCTGTGTCAGTCACTGAACTGGGTGCTAGAAACAGGCCTGTCCTCATGGAGTTTAAAGCCTAGCAAGGAAGACAGGTTCCAATGAGCAATTACAGCAAAGCTGGATCTGTGTTGCAATTGGAGAAACCTTTCTGGTGGTCCAGGATAGCATTCTTGATGAGGAAGAGTTTATCCTGATAGTCTCTGCAAGAGCAAGTCTTAGACAAAGACAGAAGGGCACATCCATATGACACAATATGCCCCCCAAAAGATGTTCACATCCTAATCCCTAGAACCTGCAAATCTGTCACCTTACGTGGCAAAGGGTCTCAGCAAATATAGTTAAGTAAAGATCTTGAGATGGGAAGGTTAGTCTGGATTACCCAGGTGGAGCCAGTGTCCTTATAAAAGGAAGGCAGGAAGGTTAAATGATGGAAGGGGAAGCCGGAGTGATGCACTTTGAAAATGGAGGAAGAGATCACGAGCCCCTCCAGGGAGAATCCATCTCCTTGTCATTCCAGTGTCTAGAGGTTTCCCACTAGGACACTTCCTAGGAAACCTCTAGACGTTGGAAAGACAAGGAGACAGATTCTCCCTGGAACCTCCAGAAGTTAACACAGCCCTGCTGACACCTTGATTTTAGCCAACATAAGACTTATTTTGGACTAAGTTTGTGTTAATTTGTTATAGCAGCAAAAGGAAAATATTATAATGGTCTTCTTAGTTTAAATAAAACCTCACTTCACAAAATAGCAAATAAAAAGATATTTCAGGTCGGTATTACATTCACACAAGGGAAGATGTAAAGGAAGAAGCCATATGAAAGGGGAAACAGAAATGAAGAGATACCACCACAAACAGAAATAGGAATGGAGAGTACAATAGATACCAACTGCTTCAGGAATTGAACTGTGTTACCAAAAAAAGATATGGTATAGCTTTAACCCCCAGTACCTCTGAAGGTGACCTTATTTGGAAATAGGGTCTTTGCAGACACAATTAGTTAATATGAAGTCGTGCTGGAATAGAACCAGACCTTAATCCAATCTGACTGATACCCTGACAAGAGGATAATTTCGACACAGACACACACACAGGGAGAACACCATGTGATGACAGAGAGGCAGAGACTGGATTTATTCAACCACAAACCAAGGAATATCAAAGATTGCCATCCACCACCAGAAGCTAGGAAGAGGCAAGGAAGGATGCCCCTATAGGTTTCAAGGGGAGCAAGGCCCTGCAGACACCTTGATCTCAGACTTCCAGCCTCCAGAAATGCATGTGAGACAACACAGTTATGATGTTTTAAGTCACCCAGTTTTCTGTACTTTGTTACTGCAGTCCTAGTAGACCTTTGGGATACCATCACTAAATACGTTGCATTATTGCCACTATAGGCATATTTTTTCAGGTCCTCCCAAATCAGAGTTTGTCATACTTTCATGTTTCTGAAACTTCTTACTTCATGTGGGTACATTTAATACTGATTATCTTGCTTTCTTTGTTCCTTCCTTCACTTCCTCCTTTCCTTTTATTGCCCAAAGGCCACTCTTGAAAGAGGAGTGCATCTTATTATAAAGAGCACTTTAGAATCAAGAAAATTAAATAGGTCAATAATACACAGTAGACTTTAAGCATCATGAATGCAAGGGCACCTCTGAATCCCAGTACAGTAAATCCTCACTTAATGCCATCAGTAGATTCCCTGACTTTAAGTAAAACAGCATCCGAGTATAACAAAACCAATTTTCCCATAGACTAATGATATAAATAAGAGTTAAGTCTCTAGAAATCTCACCAATGTTATAAGAAAACAACTTTGAAAGAGTTGTTATCTGAGGACCTGTTATACTTAGAGCAGAGGCTGACAGGTAGTAATCTTGTTTAATAAATAATCGTGTGTTGAAAGAGGCAGAAATATCAGGTAAGAGGGGCAGGGGAGGAATCTGCACATTATCTAAAGTACTCAGAAAGAACAGAGCTAAGGGCTAGATGAGGCTCCACATACATGAAATATGGGTTTCTCCCCTAAGCCACATTAAGCTCTATGACTCTGTAATACTATAATTAATTTTCTATGGAATAGTCCATGTGGTCACACGAACTTCCTTCAAAGTTGGAAAAATCCTCCAGAGCCATATCAGTTTGTGAAGAAAGTTACCTGGAAGGCAGGGGAAATGACAAACTCCCTGGAGAAGGCAGGTAGCTGGGAGAGGGGCACAGAACTGGGAGAAGAGCAGCTGGGAAAGTCTCAGAGGTGCATAAATCCCAGAGGACGCTCCCCAGAAATGTGGTCGAGGACAGGAGGCAACGTGTGCAGATGAGTCAGGCCAACTCAGCAGTCGGCTGAGCCCCAGACAGCAGGCATGGCTCTGTCCCTAGCCCAGTGGAAGATAACACCCATTTGGCGCTTCAGTGTCTTCACGTGAACAAGAAGGGGATGACAGCTGGGTCCTTTCTGGTCACCTCACTGGGAAGTCAAGTGTGAGACTGATGGTCTGGGATGGCAGTGGGGGCGGGGGGAGTTAATGGTCTATAACAGGGGTTATCAACCTGGGGCAATTGTACCTCCCAGTGGACATTTGGCAACATATGGAAATATTTTTGATTATCAGAGCTGGGGGAGGAGACACCCCAGCTGGGGTCATCACCCCAGCTTCCCTCACTCTGCGGGCTCACCTCCATTTGCCTCTGCTGCGTATGGAAAGGAAGCAGGGTCAGAGAGCTACCCAGAGAAGTCCACAGTTGGGTGGTGAGTTGGGGTGAAGACACACCTCCTGAAGCCCCCCCAACCAGGGCCAGATCCCTTGTTTTCTATACCCCTATTCTTTTGCATTGAACTTATTACAAGTGTAGTAATTCTGTAATGATTGTTATTATCATTTAAGGATTATCTCCCCTGCCAACCAACTGTAAACTCCATACCATAAACTCATGATGGTTGGCACCCTGTGTGGCCTGCTCACTCTAGCAGTTCTAGCAAGGAATTGAGTGCTCAATACTGGTTTGTTGAATGAATACATGAACACGGATGATGACTGCTCTGTCAGAACGAGAGCCCAACAAATTTGGCTCTGACAGATGAGGTGCCCAGAGGAGACTGAAGTCAAGGCTGCCTACCAATATCTGGGTTGTGCCATTGACATCTGTGGTAGTCACCTTTTCTTCCGTCTGCTTAGCTTCATCATCTGAATCCTCAAAGCCAAGGGGCCTGCTTTGGGTCTCTCCTGCTTACAGCCATTTTCAACCCAGGGAGGAGTGGAAAATGGAGCCTGAGAAAGCAAGTCAGAACACTCTGGGCTATGTGAAATCAGAGTCAGAAAGAACATGGACAAAACTCAGACAAATGTGCTGACAGGTTTGGCATCTTTATTTTCCTTCTAAGTACCAATTACTCATTCCGGGCCCAAATAGTGGCAAGTTTCCTTCCCTAAGGAGGCAGACCACAGACACCAGAGGAAAGGTGGGTAGAAGAGAGGTTGAGGGAGGCACAGAATGGGAAGACTGGATGCTACCTTTGCTGCAGGCAGAGCGAGAAAGAGCATCAAGGAGCAGCTACCTTCCAGGGCAGCTGCAGACTCCTGCAAGGTTATCTGTAGCCGGCATAGGTTCAAAAGTGACAGGGAGATAAAAATGAGTCATTGTCACCCAGCAAGAGCCATCTCAGCTGCCCAGGGCTCTGTGAAAGGTGTCCCCAGATACAAAGTTATTCAAATTCTGGAATGAGTTTTGCCTGAAAAAGGGGCATAGAAATGCCCATGCCCGTAAAGACCGTCTGCTATATACAGCCAGCATGGCTGACAGAGCCAGGGTGATCAGCTGATAAGTGCCATCTGAAATAAGACAGTGACATACCCTCTAGAGACATCTGTCCTCAGGCTCCTAACCCAGCTCCCCAGCTGCCTAGTCATGCGACCTTGAGCAGGGACATCTCCTCTCTGATCTTCAGGTTCCATATCCCTAAATGATTACTAAGGGTCCTTTGTACTCTGAAATTCATGCAACAACTGCGAATAGCCCCATGCATTATTTTTCCCAGGGTTGATGTTTGCATTTTAACCAGAAGATTCAGGTCTCTCTAACAGCCTATTGGTGGAGGTTACAGGTTCCAGAATCCAACTGTCTAGGTTCAAATCCTGGCCTCATCATTTATTAGCTCTTTGCATTCACGCAGGTTACTTAAGCTCCCCGAACTTCTGTTTCTTCATGCTAATGATAATATAACCAATAGAAGGGCAGGTAGTTTTTTTCCCAAAAAACTACCCACACTATGCCTCCACCTTTTGATTGGATTCCCTGGGGTCCAACACCTTTGGGATGAGGTTGTTGGGCCCCTCTGCTTGGGTAAGAAGACAGAACATCATGATAACCACTGCTATTTGCTGAACATGAAGGCCCCTAGCCAACATGCTTTCTCTCTCTCATTACCTTGTGTTATTTTCTTTGTAACACCTATTATGATGCAAAATTATCTATCGAATTTACTCACTTGTTCCATCTCCCTCTATGGGATCTAAGTTCCACTAGATCACATGCTTAGTCTAGTTCATGACTGAGTTCCCAGTAACTAGCATAACACCTGGCACACAGAAGGTATTCAATAATCATCTGTAATTGAATGAATGAAAGAGAAGGACCCAAAGTCATTGGGCAGGTGCTGAGCCCAAATCCTATAGGAAGTTGGTTACACTTTATTGAGAAAGTGTGGGCAAAGGCAGCAGTACTGAAAAGAGGTTAGGGGCCTGGGGTATGAGCTTTGAGTCTGCTACACAGGTTCCAAATTAAGCGACTTAACTTAGACCTCAGTTTCCCCATCTACAACATGAGGATAATACTATTAATATGTTCCTCTTAAGGATGAGATTATCAGGAAGATTAAGCATACCGTGCACAGTGCATGGCACACCATAGACCCTCGATAAATGTAAGCTATTTTGTATTACTACTTCTATTAACAACCCCATGGAATACCTCATGGGGGCTGGCTTCTTAGTGCTAACCATTTTCTCTCTCCCTTCCCTCCCTCTTTCTCACTGCCATCTCCAAAGAGAAGCATCCCAGCACAGGAGGGAGTACCTTCCACACGGCTCCATTCCCACCACACAGGCTGGCGTGGATGTGGGCACACGTGGTCCCGAGGCAGCCCACACTGCTCTCTGTTCTGTTTCAGGCTGTGCATTCCTGATGCCCGCCCCAGCCTCAGTCCTCCCCCGCCACCTCCTCCACCCACCTGCATGCATGTGGCACGTGTGGGTGCACATGTTCCTGCCGCATGTCAAGCCCGCACTTGTGGGTGGAGAGTCCTAGCTGCACAGCTGAATCAGGAGAGCAAGTCTCACCACCCCCTCACTCCTTAATCCACTGCAATCTGGCTTCCTTTCTATGTCACCCAAGCCTGCCTGAGCCAGGGTCATAATGACTTCCACTCTCCAGCCTCTTTTCCAGGTTTCGGTATGTCTCCTGGGAAAATTCAATTTTGATGACCACCACACAACTGCCACTTTCTTCTAATTCCCTTTTCCCTCAAATTCTCTGACCCAGCATGTTCCTGACTGCTCTTCCCTTCCTGTTCAGATTCACTTACTCCTACACGCTTCTACTCAACACATTTATTGAGCTTCAACCCTGAGTGGAACATTGCTGAGATATGATGAAGAACGAGGCAGGCTCTAAGGAGACAGTATGCTTCTATGGTAAGAGACTACATCAACATTACCTAGAATCATATTTCAGCTCCGCCAACTTGCTACCTGTATATCTTTGGGCAGCTTACTTACCCTCTCTGAGCTTCAGTTTTCACCTCCAAAAAATAAGAGTCAACTATGGAACTTTCATGAATACCTATAAAGTGTTTAGTGTGGTGTGTTTCCATTGTTTCCCCTACCCTAATCTATTTTCTGCACAGCAGCCAGAACAATTTTAAAACATAAATTAGGTCTCAGCTATTGCTCACTAAAACCCCTCCAGAGGCTTTCCGTTGCTCTAAGCATAAAATTCAGACCCCTCACTATGGCTTTCTGGCCTCCCAATCCTCTGACCTCATGCTGGGCCACGCAAGTTCATTCCTACATCAGGACCATTGTGCTGTTCCCTCTGCTCAGAATGCTGAGCCATAGGTTCTCTCTCAGCAGACCCTCCATGCCCTTCAGGTCTCGGCTTAAATGGCACCTCCTCAAAAGCCTTTCCTGACCACTGGGAAGCAGACTGTCCATATTTCATCCAGGTCCCTGTTATCAGACGACTGGGTCTATTTCCCAGCTACTGCGGGTATTGGCTGCTCTTGGCTCACACCTACACCTCAATTAAATGTTTCCATGGATTCTTCTCCAGGTTTTCCTCTCTCAACCTTCTTCTTGGTTAGCTGTGTTCCCTCTTCAGTGACCTCCCAGGATCCCAAACTCAGTAGGTCCTACCACTGATTCATCAGCTGCCCTTGGGAGCAGAGCTCCTCCCAGATGTCTCAAACCCTGACAGTAGCACAAGATTTCCAGTGCCGAGGCTGGAAACTGGGTGCCACTTCTCATCAGACTCACTCATCTCAGGCCTCACTATAGCCAGTCAGTGCCCAGACCCCTCCAAGCCAGCATGTCCACATCATCCTCTTTGGCCATGCTCCAGGCACACAGCCTTCAGGCCAGCTCAAGCCCACCTTCCCTCATTTCTGGGTTGGTGCAAAAGCCTTTTCACAGAAATGTTCCACATGTAGTCTCAGCTCTCCTGCCACCATTCTACAGCAGTCTGCTGCACTCATATTCCCAACACTCACCGTGAATCACATCCTTCCTTCTCACAGGAATCTTATGAAGTCCACAGAGCCATGCCCCAGTGCTTTGTTTAGTCTGGCATTCAAAGCCCCAGTTATAATGGTAAGAGAAATAGCAGTAATGACAGAAAACTTCCACTTAGTTCTATCATGTGCCAGGTGGGGATGCACACCTTCTTGGAACACTGACAGTATCTGCTTAGTATACAACAGCTACTGAAATATATTTGATGAGTTAATGTAATGTAACAAACATATCATCTATATTATATTTAACCCACGTGACAAGTCTATGAGGTGAGAAAACAGGCTCAGAGATAGGATAACTTACCTCCAGGCACCAGCAAGGGTTGAAAAGCAGAGCTAACCAGTCTGAGAGTCTGGCACTCAACCACTATGTTCCCCTGGAAAACTCCCCTGCACCTTAGCAGCAGCCAAACTAGACTGTCCACTCCCTATTCACAAAGTATGTGCTACATTTCTATGCCTTTGAAACTTTGTTCAAAATGGGGCTTTGCCTGGAATGCCTTCAATGTCCCTGCTTTCAGATTCTTTTTTTTTTCTTTTTTTTAAATTGCTGTTCAAGTACAGTTGTCTCCATTTCCCCCCATCACTCCCCTCCACCCCAGCCATTCCCACCTTTGACTCTCGATTCTACCCCCATTTGGCTTTGTCCATGTGCCCTTCATACATGTTCCTTGACGACCCTTCCCCCTTCCCTCTCCATTATCCCCTTCTACCTCCCTTCTGGTTACTGTCAGTTTGTTCTTAATTTCTTTTTTTGTGTG
Source organism: Carollia perspicillata (assembly GCA_004027735.1). Classification (NCBI taxonomy): domain Eukaryota; kingdom Metazoa; phylum Chordata; class Mammalia; order Chiroptera; family Phyllostomidae; genus Carollia; species Carollia perspicillata. The sequence goes on from PVKM010008678.1 coordinate 23,212, forward strand.
TGTTTTATTTTATTTTATTTTATTTTAATTGTTCAAGTATAATTTTCTGCCTTTTACTCCCATTCCAGCCCACCCCCAAGCCCTCTCCACCTCCCTCCTGTTTCCACCCACCTTGTTTTTGCCCATGTGTCCTTTATACTCATTCTTGTAAACCCTTCCCCTTTTCCCCTGAAATTCCCTCCCCTCTTCCCTCTGGTCACTGTCAACCTGTTCTCTATTTCAGTGTCTTTGGTTATATTTTGCTTGTTTGTTTGTTTTGTTGATTAGGTTCCTATTAAACATGAGATCATACGGTATTTGTCTTTTTCCAGTTCCATCCATGCTGTTGCAAAGGGTAGGAGCTCCTTCTTTCTTTCTGCTGCATAGTATTTCATTGTGTAAATGTACCACAGTTTTTTGATTCACTCATTTACTGATGGGCACTTAGATTGCCTGAGCTTTCTCAAAAATATGCTTATCAAAATTCTTTACAGGTCCATCCTCAGCCATTGTGCATTCCAAAAACTCCCCAATGTACTTCTACTCAATACTCAATAATGAATTCAGTCAACAAATATTTGCTGAGTACCTACTTTGGGCCAGTCCCGTGCCAGGTGCTCAGCATAAAGAGATGAATTAGTCACAGACCCCTTGGCACATACTCAAGTTCAGAAGCCCATCCATCCATCTCTCCACCTACCTGTCCATCCATCCCATAAATATTGGTTAAGCTCTTCCATACATCAGGCATTTTCCTAGAGGTTGAGAGTTCAGCAGTGACAGAAGCAGTCACAAACGTCTGCCCTTGTGGGACTTACATTTTGGTGGGAGAAAAAGACTAACAAATAATAACTCCTAATGTGTACAGGGGACTGACCAGCTTCCAGACACTCTTCTGAACACATTTCACATCCTACTGATTTAATCCTCACATCAACCTTATGTTATAGGTATTATTATCCTCATTTTATAGGTGAGAAAAGGGATACTTGGAGCAATAGAATAACTTGATAAAATCACTCAGCTAGTAAGTACCGTGTGGCCCAAAATCCTAACCCAAGCCATAGAATCTATGCTCTTAACCACTATATTATGCTGTTTCTCTAGTAATTATCCAAATAAACAAGAAACATGTCAAACAATGGGAAGTGGTCTGCATAAAAATAATAAAGTAATATGGAAGAGACTGGCAAGGCCCTGAAGGGTGGTCAGGGAAGGCCTCCCTGAGGAGGGGACATCTGAGCCAAAATCTGAATAACAACTAAGTGGTTTTCAAATTGTAGGACACTTCAGAACCCCCTGAAAATGTAGAAATGTATAAATTCCTGAGCTTCATCCTAGATTTACTGTGTCAAAATGCAGTGGTGAAAGCTGTATTTTTTCACATACCCTCCAGTACATTTGATAGTCAGGCTTAGAAGCCGTAGAAAAAGGGACAGACAAACAGATAAGCAGACAGACAGGACACATGTACATCAGCAAGTTATAACATGACCATAAATCCTAGAGCTATAACCAAAGAGCTGAAAATACAACGCTACAATTTGCTCTTTCTGGGAAAATCAGAAAGTATAAAGCGGGGAAGGATCTTTGAGCAACATCTTAAAGGGTGAGTAGAGTTTGCAAAACAAAAGAAGAGCAGGAAAGGTTTCAGACAGAGAGCAGCCTGCATCAGATGCCCCAGCAAGGACAGGGCAGCCAGCAGGGGGAGTGGTGGGGGCTGGAGTAGCTGGGGTTGGAATTGCGTCAGGAGAGTCTCAGACCAGAAAGGACTTTGTTAAGTCTCTAGGAGGCTGCAATTTCTCCTGAAGGCACTAGGAGGCCCCAGAGATCAAGTTGAGGATTGGTTGGAGTACTTCCCTTGTCCAGGAAATGGCTCTGAGTGAAGTTAGCAGTGAAGTGGCTGTGGCAATAAAGTTTACAAAGAAATAAAAATGCCTGCATGAGGGTCATAAAGGCAATTTACACCCTTTCTGTAGTGTGTCTCTTGGCTTGGAGAAACTTAGTGTGTGCACTTGCTACATCTCCCCACTAAACTGTAAGGTACTTGCGTGGAACTAAAACCCATATAATGTATTGGCTAAAGCTGGGTTTCTCAACCTCAGAACTAATGACATTTTGGACTGATAATTCTCTGTTATTGGGATCTATCCTGTGTACTGTAGAATATTTAGTAGCATACTTGGCATCTACCCACTAGATGCCAAGAGCAACCCCATCACAGCTAGTGACAAGAAAACTGTCTCTAGACCTTGCCAACTGTCACTTAGGGACAAAATTACCCTTGGTTGAAAACCCCAGGATTAATGTAATAGAATGTAAGGTTCTACCCAATCTCAGCTCTGGCACTACCCAGTGTGGTGTCCTGAGCACTCTGCTTCACTTCTCTGTGCCTTTGTTTACTCATCTACTGAGTACGGATTATAAAGTATTGACCTCATAGAGTTAACATGCAAATTAAATACCACCTTGCCTGCTGCAGCCCAGTTGGTTGGAGCATAGTCCCATAACCAAAAGGTTGCAGGTTTCATTTCTGGTCAGGGCACATACCTGGGTTGTGGGTTTGATCCTCAGTCTAAATGCATACAATCCCTGGTCTGGGCACTGATCCCCAGTTCAAGTACCTACGGGAGGCAACCCAACAATGCTTCTCTCTTGCATCATTGTTTCTCTCTCTCCCTTCCTCTGTCTCTAAAAGTGATGAAAAATGTCCTTGGGTGAGGATTAAAACAATAATTAACATTACCAGCCAAGATGGAGGCATATGTAGATATATTTTGCTTCCTCACACTACCAAAAGAACAGCAACAAATTTAAAGACAAAAATTAACCAGAACTACCAGAAAATCAAACTGTATGGAAGTCTGACAACCAAGGAGTTAAAGAAGAAACAGTAGAAGGGGTGGAGTTGGGCAGCTGGGGCAGAGAGGATGCACACCAAGGTGGTGGTTGGAGGACCGTGGCAGCTGGAGGACCAAGCAGGTGAGGAGGTGGCTGGTGGACTGGGACAGGCAAGGCAGCAGCTGGAAGATCAAGCAGTTCCACATTTGTGTGCATATAAGCCAGGAGCAACAACTGAGGAGCAAGAAAGACCACACAGCCTAGGGTTTTAGCACGGGAAAAGAAAGCTACAAAACCTCTGGCTATAAAAATCTGTGAGAGTTACAATGGCAGGAGAAACTCCCAGCCTAACAGGAGAGTTTGTTGTAGAGACCCACAGGGTCCTATAATGTATACAAACCCAGGAATCAGCACCAGAGGACCCCAATTTGCTTGTGGGTGGTGGGGGCAGAGGGGAACTGACTGGAAGCTGGCTGAGAATGCAACACATGGCATTGTTCCCTTTCTGACCCCTCCTCCACATACAGTGCCAAAACACAGTGATGTGGGTTGCCCTGCCCTGGCAAATACCTAAGGCTCCTCCTTTTACAATGTAACAGGAGCACTGAGACAAAGAAATATGGCCTAAATGAAAGAACAGACCAAACTCCAAAATTAGAACTCATTGATGAAGAGATAGCCAACCTATCAGATCCAGAGTTCAAAACACTGGTAATCAGGATGCTCACAGAAATGGTTGAGTATGCTTGCAAAATAGAGCAAAAAGTGAAGGCTATATATTTTAAAGAAAAATATACAGAGAACCAACAGCAAAGGGAAGGAAGCCAGAACTCAAATTAATGATTTGGAGCAGAAGAAAGAAATAAACATTCAACCAGAACAGAATGAAGAAACAAGAATTCAAAAAAAAAAATTGAGGAGAGGCTTAAGAACCTCTGGCACAACTTTAAACATTCCAACACCCAAAACAGAAGGATGACAGAAAGAGAAAAGAAAGAGCAAAAAAATTGAAAACTTATTTGAAAAAATAATGAAGGAAAACTTCCTCAGTCTGGCAAAGGAAATAGACATACATGTCCAGGAATCCCAGAGAATCCCAAACAAGTTGGATCCAGGGAAAAATACACCAAGACATATCATAATTACATTACCCAAGATGAAAGATAAGGAGAGAATCTTAAAAGCAGCAAGACAAAAGGAAAGAGTTACCTACAAAGGAGTTCCCATCAGACTGTCAGCTGATTTCTCAAAAGAGACCTTGCAGGCAAGAAGGGGCTGGAAAGAAGTATTCCAAGTCACGAAAGGCAAGAACCCACACCCATGATTACTCTATCCAGCAAAACTATCATTTAGAATGGAACGGCAGATAAAGTGCTTCCAAGATAAGGTCAAGTTAAAGGAGTTCATCACCACCAAGTCCTTATTATATGAAATGTTAACGGGACTTATCTAAGAACAAGAAGATGATCAAAACTATGAATAATAAAATGACAACAAACTTACAACTATCAACAACCGAACCTAAAAAAACACAAACAAACAAACTAAGCAAACAACTAGAACGGAAATGGAATCATAGAAATGCAGATCACATGGAGGGTTTTCAGTGGGGAGGGGGAAGGGTAGAATGGGAGAAAAGGTATAGGGAATAAGAAGCATAAATTGTAGGTACAAAATAGACAGGGGTACGTTAAGAATAGTATAGGAAATGGAGAAACCAAAGAACTTACGTGTACAACCCATGGACATGAACTAAGGGGGAGAATGCTGGTAGGAGGAAGGGTATAGGGTGAAGGGGGAAAAAACCGGGACAACTGTAATAGCATAATCAATAAAATATACTTAAAATTAATTAAATATAATGATTTTTGTGAAGTGAAAACTCAGTGAATGTCAACTATCATTGGCTTTATATTTAAGGAAACAGGCACTTAGTCAAGGGCTAGACATACATTAAGTGCTTATTAACAAATGTCAGCTACTGTTTGTTTCTGTTACTTTCTTACTCATATCTGTAGCACTTCAATGGGCATTTGAGATGGGTCTTGCACATACATGCCAAAGTTCAATAGATTGGAATGAGAAGGGAGGTGCCTACTTTCTAAGATGTAACCTTGCTGCTGCTGGTATTTTCTTATTGTCTCTGAGCACAACAAAAGTTTGGAGGTGCTTACAGTGCCCATGATACAGTAACTATGCTCCTATCCCAAGAATTTCTTAAGGTATGTTCCAAGAAATACTAAATCAAAAGATATTTCTTTAAAAAAAAAACGGTTTCCAGGACAGAAAATGCAGGATATTCCATTCCTTTTTGAGCAAATAAGGCACAGTTGGTTAATAAAGGCTCTGAGAAGTCCTGCAGTCATCATTACCAGCTTTTTAGCTCTAGGCAATCAGTGATTAAGTCTAGCTCAGTATCATCCCCATTCCTCAATGCAGAACAAAAAGGGCACTCAATAAGCCTGTGATAAATGAGTAAATGAAATTAACATTTACATGAATAAACTTACTAATTAAAGAACCCAGTGTTTCCCAAACTTTTTGGACCACTGAACCGTGGATATCTCTCAGGATCAGAGCCCCCCAGGCACACTTGGAAAACATAACCTCCCCCTGGGATGGCAAAGCAAACATGAGTGACTGCAAAGACAGGAATGCCTACAGTACACGTTTCTGGCTTCTATGGTTCACAGTGACTTTATCGTCTTTTAAAATTAATTTAAAACAAGTTATTTTAGCTCCAAAATGAGCCCAGTGAGCAAATAAAATACAGTCTTAGGGACTCCTGATAAAAGGACTCTATTTTTAAGAATCATGGCACTCTCTGTGCCATCTTGTGCACAGTGAAGTGGTAAAGCAAACGTTACCCACAGGCGTGGTACTGACCTCACTACACACCTCCAAGGAGCATTTGTCACTGCAAAGGCCATAGCTTCTACACTCCAAAAGACCAAATTTTCCCCAAGTTGTTGTTCTGTTCATTGGCAATCCTATTCGAGGGCACTCAGAGTAAGCCTATTGTAAATTCAGTTTCAGGTTCTGAGTTTTCTAGGATGTGTTTACTCTGATGTTCATTTTGTTTACATCTATAATTTCCATCTGGATGAACAGTAAGCAGAATAAACCATTGTGGTAAATGTGCTCCAGAGGCACACAATACTTTGCAACAGAAAAAGGGAGAGAAGCTTAGTTGAAATGACAGCTGACATCTGCACTGTACTTACCATATGACAGATACTGTTCCAGCCACTTCACATGAGCAAGCCTGTCTAATCCTCCTAGCAACCCTAGGAGGTGGGTCTTAGTATCATTCCCATTTTCCTCAAGGATAAGCCTTAAGGAAAGACCGAGACTAAAGTCCCTTCACAACCTTACCGATAAATTATTAATAGAGCTTACAGCTTGAGGAAAAACAATAAATGTATGTCTTTGACATTTAAATTTTTAAGCTTTTCTGTAACTCTCCAGTCTTGTGTTCGATGTTACACAGATTCTCATTAGTATCATATGCTTCGGTGCCTGAATTCCAGTCAAGTGTAAGACTTCCTCCAAGAAAACCTCTGTGTGACCAGACTTCCCAATGCCCCACTTAATGATCATTATCATAATTGCTGATATTAATTAACTTATCCTGATGGGTTATTTAGGATGTCATTTAGTTATTAACATCAGGATGAGTTAATTAAGAATCGTGAGAATGCAGAGGTCCATTCTCTCTTGTGATTCAGTTACATTATAAAAATGAATGATTTTCCTCTGCTCTTCAGAACATTATTGGGTTTATTCCTAGCTATGTTTCCAGTTTGCAAAATCTAAGGCCCATAAATAAATCATTGTCTTTTATTTCTAGCCAAAGTCTCCAGAGTCTTTTTGAGTTCACTCAACAGCCCATTGCAGCTCAGAGAGGTAGAGTGACTGGACCAAAGACACGCAGCCAGAGAGGGCAGGAGCTGGCATTTGGACCATAGTTTTAACACCCCACTCCACAGCCTCAGTAATTTGCAGTAATCACCAATGCTATTTTTATTTTTAACCCAATCTTTACCACGCACTTTGGTTATCCATGTATACCATCAATGCTGGAGTTAATTACCTGATAGAAGAATAAAAGTCTGGGAAGAAAGAGTCTGTTTCTATGCGTGAGCTATCTTTGATTCCCTTCTGGTGCTTAACTCCCATCCCTTCACACCAGAAATGACATGGAAGTCAAGATACAGTTATAATTCAGAAATAAGAGGTAATTAACCAAATCTACCTTTTATTACCTTCTTTGATGCTGTTTGTTTTGTCAAAAAGGTTTAAAATAAACAAAAGCAAAAACTTCTGGGATGCTGTCCCAACTTGAATAATTTTTAAAAAATCAATTCCAAAAGAAATTCAGAATAATATCATTCCAATCTTTTTCTCACCCCGTCAAACATTACTTGATCTCTTGGTAAACACTGGACCAGAAATGTCACCTGTAGTATCTCATTTAATCTGAAAAGTTTAATTTGAAAAGCAGATAGTTCCCATTTTACAAATAAAGAAACAGATTCAGAGTGGTCAGGTGTCTTGCTCAAGGCCATAACAGAGAGTAAAGGTCACAGTGGAGGTTCTAAACCTAGTCTCAGTTTCTGAAAACTCTGGATGCTGCTGCCTGACACAGTTTAAAGTAAATTTAACTAACAAACCCCAAAAAGTATTTTTTTAGTCAAGTGTCCTCACAAGAGCTAGAAGTGTAACAAATGTAATTGAACTTCAGGTTCTGCTATTTGAAAACCAATTAAATATCTGTTTATTTGTTCTAAGCTACATCAGGCTTATTGATGAGTCTGGCAGGTCAACAGAGTGATAATTCTGAGGAACAATGCCAAGAATCTTATGAGGGGAGACAAAACCCAGATAATCAAACCTAAATATGGTTGGAGCTCAGCAGTGAGGCCAACAGGTGTAAAAAATGTATTAATAGTAACAGTTCTGATATCCTTCCTGTCAATGAGAATGTGACATGTACAAAAAAATTTTTAATATTTTTCTCATATTACTACAGACCAAGTGAAGACATTAAATCTCTGTGTGGGTTTAATTTCTTTTCGGGACATTTTGTCATATTCAAACACAAAATCTCTGAGACTATTGCTTGCTCTTGAAAGACTAATAATGCATCAACTGCAACAAGGTATTTCTTGTTTTGGTTGAAAATTTTCAAAAATCCCTAGGTGGACCATTTCTTCCAGGGTTTTTATAAGGTCACTGCTGTTTTCGAGGGCACTCATCCCAAGCTGACAAAGTAACAGTGCAGCCAGGTATGTGTCAATGCCAGAACTTTCATCTGAATAGTTGCATCAGAATTTAAAATTCATTTATTAATTAACAAACTCTTTTTGAACAACTGTTTTGTATAACGAGCAGTGATCATGGCATTGAGGCTAGATTAGACGCAGGGAAAGAAGGGGACAAGGACTGCCTCCATGGAAGCTCATATATCCTAATGAGAAGCAGTAGGGAAAGTAAAATAAAAACAAAACAAATTCATATCGGCAACAAGTAGAGCTATGTCCGCCCAAAAGTTATGCTAAAGTCCTAACACCCAATGTCTGTGAGTGTGACCTTATACGGAAATAACATCTTTGTTTACATAATCAAGTTAAAATGAGGTTGTAGGGGCTAAAATATATATATATTTATTTATACACATACACACACTTTTTTCTACCATCTTCTAAGTTCTTCTGACTGGACTAATAATCAAATTAACTGAGACAGATTAACAGGAGAAAATCAAATTTTAATATGTGCATGAGGAATTCACACAAGCATGAAATTTCAAAGACAATGAGGCAACATTGGGTATATGTATAAGAAACTTTGGACAAAGGAGAAAAGGGAGGCATAGGGTATTAGATTTCAGAAATCAGAATGGACAATTTATAGGTAGTTGAGAAGAGCATGGCATACATAGCAAGAATATTTTTGCTGAGCAATTCAGAAATAATGGGACCCAGAGGGTATCTAGGAGGCAAGATGACATTCCAACATCTTCCTGGAGCAGTTTTCTCTGTTTGAATATCTTGGGCAGGAAAATGGGGAGGGTCAAACGTTCTTTCGGGGCTTTTTGCTTCTTAATAAACAGCTTAAAATCAATATCCCAAAAAGGCAACTTCAGGGCAGCAAAACTTTGGTTCCCTTCAAGGTCATGCTGGATTAGGGTGGGCCCTAAACTCAATGATTGGTATCCTTACAAGAGAAGGGAAATTTGGACACGGATGATTGGTATCCTTACAAGAGAAGGGAAATTTGGACACGGATACACAAGGGAGAAGACCATGTGAAAAGAGGCAGAAACTGGACTGATGTATCTATAAGCCAGGGAAGATCAAGGATTGCTGGCAACCACCAGTAGCTAGAAGAGGTAATGCAGTCTCCTCCCTTAGAGCCTTTGGAGGGAACATTCCCCTACTAACACCTTGATTTCAGACTGCTGACCTCCACCATAGTGAGAGAATAAATTCTGTTGCTTACACCATCCAGTTTGTGATACTTTGCTATAGCAGCCCTAGGAAATGAATATGATATCAAAGAGTGATAAATGGTATGAAGAAAAACAAAGCAGGTTAGGGAGATGAAGAGTACCTGGGAAGGAAAGGGCTAGTTTATATATTGCAGTTAAGGGGAAGTGAGATTACATAGGGATAGGATTGTCAGATCAGTCCCACAAGATTCTGAGGTTGTAATCTGCTCCAGGTGCCATGACAAAATACCATAGTCTAGATAATTTAAAAACAACTCACTTTCTCACATTTCTAGAAGCTAGGAAGTCCAAGAGCAAGGTGCCAGAAAGGTACGTTTCATGTTGAGGCCTCTTCTCTTGGCTTGTAGGCGGGCCCCATCTCATTATATGCTCACACAAACTCTTCTTTGTATGTGTGTGTGTACAGCCACACTGGGAGTTAGGTCTTCAACATATGAGTTAGGGATACACATGTTAGCATAGGCAGCTAGATATTAATAAAGGAAAGGAGCAAAGTGAATCAATATTAAGCATAATAAACTACAGAGCTGAATTGGACACTAAGCCTGCTCCACTGAGAAGTTGTAGTATTCATGGACTCTCCAGGAAATTGTAGCACTGCCCCTCCGTCCCCTATGTAGGGAGCAAGGACTGTCTTGCCAGTCTCCCCAGGATATAACTGATCCAATTGCAAGTTGCGGGGGAGGAATAAATAAAGGGGAAACGACTCTGCTAGGTACATGTCCAGTAGAAGCCGAGATGGTGCAGGAGGAAGCAAGCACATGTGCAGTAGAAGACAAGATGGCGCAGGGGGAAGTCCTACTATGAGGCATACACAGTAGGAGCCAGCCAAGATGGTAACCATAAAGTCCTGTCTATCTAGGAACATTCTAGGAAATGGATTGGTTAGAGCAGGGGATTCACACCCGCTGGACCCAGACTGGTACCAGTTCGTGGTCTGTTAGGAACCAGCCGCACAGCAGGAGGCAAGCAGAGGAATAGCCAGTGAAGCTCCATTACCATCTGAGCTGAGCTCCACCTCCTGTCCCGTCATCCTCCTATCCTCCATTCCCCACTCCCGCCAACCACGGAAAAATTTGTTTTCTGTGAAGCCATCCCCTGGTACCAAAAATATTGGGGACTGCTGGGTTAGGGAAGGGCCCAACCTCAATCAAAAGGATTGGAAAGTTGATTTGTTGGTTTGAAGAGTGCCTTGTGCTTCCCAAACTGGAGATAACATAATCCAAGCTAAACAAAACTCTCTCTCTCTCACTTGGTAACATGCACTTGAACCATAACATGTACTTGTCCCATTTCTTCATGCATTTTCTTTCCATAGCTGCTGTGTGGGCCTAGCAGCCACCTTGGTCCCAGCAGCCATGTGGACTCCAAGCATAGGCTCAAAGTTCAAGCCTAGGTACAGCAATGCAGCACCAGCTGAAACACAGCTGGGAACAGACTATACTAACTAGACAGGGACAGAGGCTGAACCGAACTAAGCTTTAATGTGGCACAGAATTTTTGGACATTGGCCCTTTTTCTGGGCTTAATGAAGACAAGACTGGACTTTTTCACAGCAGGATGGGTGGAGATGGAGGCAGCCTTCTATTTCTATTCCACTAAATCTTTCCACTACATCTCATCCTTCCATGCATGGATCTCTCAACATCCTTTTCTTGCAACTCTGTGAGACTCAGACCCCATTTCTACCAGCGGCACACATACATTCAATCCATAACAAACTCTTACCCAAAAGTTGTCAGCGTAACTCCCCCAAACCTTCTTTGTGCATTAGCACAAACCCTGGCCCAGATGTACAAACATGGCCTCTAAGTGATGTAGGCAGATCTATTTCAGTGATACAATATCTCCATTTTATACTCCAATGATTACACAGTAGACAATGACCCTTTCCATGATTCCATTCATCCCAGTTTGTTTATCATCAGCAAACTCAGCCAACCAGGTATAGCCAGTTGTAAGCATACCATACCCAGAAAAAGAACCAGGGCTGGCTACATAAGGCCAGGTATAATGCAAAATGAAAACATGGGACTCTTTGTTCAAACCTTATTAAGAATTTCAAGATGGTGCCCCAGCTGGTGTGGCTCAGTGCCAACCTGCAAACCAAAGTTTCCCTGGTTGGATTCCCATTCTAGAGCACATGCCTGGGTTGCAGGCCAAGTCCCCAGTAGAGGGTGCACCAGAGGCAACCACACATTGATGTTTCTCTCCCTTTCTTTCACACTACCTTCCCTTCTCTAAAAATAAAATCTTTTAAAGAAATTTAAAAAAAGAATTATAAAAAACTTTTAAAAAAGAATTTTAAGATGGTAATTGCAGAGCATTAGACTTGCTAAGCACAGGGCCCTGTGTGACTAATAAGGACTCTCACTTATCTTTCTGTGAACACCATCAGCAGCACCAATAAGCATGTTTACTAGATTTGACTTATCATTTTTGTTTTTTATTTTTAAGTATATTTTATTGATTATGCTATTACAGTTGTCCTGACTTTTCACCTTTTGCTCCCCCTCCACCCAACACCCCCCACTCTTTCAGGAAATACCCCCCACACACTATTCATGTTCATGGGTCATGCGTGTAAGTTCTTTGGCTACTCCATTTCCTACACTGTACTTTACATCCCCATGGCTATTCTGTAAATACCTATTTGTGCTTCTTAATCCCCTCACCTCTTCACCCATCCTTCCCCCCACTCCCATTTGGCAAATATCAAAATGCTTTTCATATCTATGATTCTGTCTCTGTTTTTCTTATTTCCTTAGTTTGATTTTTAGATTCAATTACTGATAAATATGTGTTCATTGCCATTTTATTGTCCATAGCTTTGATCTTCTTTTTCTTAAATAAATCCCTTTAACATTTCATATAATAATGGCTTGGTGATGATGAATTCCTTTAGATTTTTTGTTTGTTTGTTTGTTTGTTTGTTTTCTGCCTGGGAAGTTCTTTATCTACTCTTTAATTCTAAATTATGTATTTCTTGGGTAGAGCAATCATGGCTGTAGGTTCCTGTCTTTCATGAATTTGAATATCTCTTGCCAATCCCTTCTGTCCTGCAAAGTTTCTTTTAAAAAGTTAATTGACAGTCTTATAGGTACTCCCCTGTAGGTAACTAACTCTTTTTCTCTTGCTGCTTTTAAGTTCCTCTCTTTATCTTTAACCTTTGGCATTTTAATTATTATGTATCTTGGAATGGACCTCTTTACTTCTATCTTGTTTGGAATTCTCTGTGCTCCATGGGCTTGCACATCTGTTTCATTCACCAAATTGGGGAAGTTTTTTTTCATTATGGTTTCAAACAATTACCAATTTCTTGCTCTTTGTCTTCTCCTTCTGGCACCCCTATGATACAAATATTGGATGTTTTGAAGTTGTCCCAGAGGATGCTTATACTATCCTCATTTTTTTAATTCTTTTTTCTTCTTGTTGTTCTGATTGGTTGCTTTTTGCGTCCTTATGTTCCAAGTCATTGATGTGATTCTCAGTTTCGTCCACTCTACTGTTGTTTCTCTGATAATATTTCTTTGTTCATTTTATTTTATTTTATTTTATTTGTTCTCTTTTTTCATTTCATTTTATTTTATTGTTGTTCAAGTACAGTTGTCTGCCATTCCCTTCCACCTCTCCCCCTCAACCCAGCCATCCTCACCTCCCTCCCGTGATTCCACCCCACCTTGGTTTTGTTCCTGTGTCCTTCACAGTTCCTGAAAACCTTCCACCCTTTCCCCCCATTATCCCTTCCCATCTCCCCTCTGGTTATGTCTTTTTGTTCTTAATTTCTATGTCTCTGGTTATATTTTGCTTGCCTGTTTGTTTTGCTAATTAAGTTCCACTTAAAGGTGAGATCATGTGGTATTTGTCTTTCACCACCAGGCTTATTTCACTCAGCATAATGCCCTCCAGTTCCATCCATGCTGTCACAAAGGAAAGGAACTCCTTCTTTCTTTCTGCTGTGTAGTATTCCATTGTGTAAATGTACCATGGTTTTTTCATCCATTCATTTACCGATGGGCAACTAGGTTGCTTCTGGCATTTGGCCATTGTAAACTGTGCTGCTATGCACAATGAGGTGTATAGGTCTTTTGGATTGTGTTTCAGAGTTCTTGGGATATAATCCCAGCAGTAGAATTGCTGGGTCAAAAGGCAGTTTCATTTTTAGTTTTCTAAGGAAATTCCATACTGTTTTCCACAGTGGCTGTACCAGTCTGCATTCCCACCAACAGTGCATTAGGGTTCCCTTTCCTCCACATCCTCCCCAATACTTGTTTGTTGATTTGTTTCTGATGGCTATTCTGACCAGTGTGAGGTGGTATCTCACTGTGGTTTTAATTTCCATCTCTCTGATGGCTGGTGATGTTGAGCATCTTTTCCTATTTCTCTGGGCCTTCTGTATGTCCTCCTAAGAGAAATGTCTGTTCAAGTCTTTTGAACAGACATTTTTTTATTGAGTTTTGTGTCTTCCTGCAGTAAAGTTGTGTGAGTTCTTCATATATTTTGGAGCTCAAACCCTTGTCTAAAGTATCATTGGCAAATATGTTTTCCCATATAGTTGGTTCTCTTTTCATTTTAATGCTGTTTTCTTTGGCCATGCAGAAAGTGTTTATTTTGATGAAGTCCCATTTATTTATTCGTTCCTTTATGTCCCTTGCTTTAGAGGACATATCAGTGAGGATGTTGCTGCATGGAATGTCTGAGATTTTCTAGCTAATGTATTCCTCTAGGACTTCAATGGTGTTACTACTTATATTTAAGTCTTTTATCTGCCTTGAATTTATTTTTGTGTATAGTGTAAGTGAGTGATCAAGTTACATTTTTTCACATGTAGCTGTCCAGATCTCCCAACACCATTTGTTGAAGAGGCAATTTTTACTCTATTTTATGCTTCTTCCCCCTTTGTCAAATATTAATTGACCACAGAGACATGGGTTTATTTCTGGGTTCTCTATTCTGTTCCATTGGTCTATCTGTTTGTTCTTATGCCAGTACCAGGCTGTTTTGATTCCAGTGGTCTTATAATACAGTTTGATATCAGGTACTGTGATATCTCCTACTATGTTCTTCTTTCTCCAAGTGGCTGCAGCTATTTGGGGTCGTCTATGGTTACATATAAATTTCTGAAATGTTTGTTCTATATCTGTGAAATATGTCATTGACACTTTATTTTTTTAACTACTTTATCGCTGTTCAATTACAGTTGTCTGCTCATCCCCAACCCCAGCCAATCCCATCTCCCTCCCTTGCTTCCACCCTCCACTTTAATAAGGATTGCACTGACTCTATAAATTGCTTTTGGTAGTAGGGACATTTTGATGGTGTTAACTCTTCCAATCCATTAGCATGGTACATGCTTCCATATATTTGTGTCTTCCTTGATTTCTTTCTTCAATGTTGTGTAGTTTTCTGAGTACAGGTCTCTTACCTCCTTGGTTAGGTTTATTCCTAGGTATTTTATTTTATTTTTTTTTGTTCTTATATCAAGTGGGATTTTTTTCCTGATTTCTGTTTCTGATATTTCATTTTTGGTGTACAAAAATGCCTTTGATTTCTGAATATTGATTTTGTATCCCACTGTTTTGCCATATTCACTTATTAGGTCAAGTAGTTTTTTGGTGGAGTCCATAGGATTTTCTATGTTCACTATCATGTCATCTTCAAACAATGACAGTTTTGCTTCTTCCTTTCCAATTCCGGTGCCTTTTATTTCTTTTTCTTGTCTGATTGCTGGGGCTAAAACTTCCAATTCTATGTTGAATAGAAATGGTGAAAGTGGACAACCTTGTCTTGTTCCTGATCTTAGTGGAAAAGATTTTAGTTTTTGCCCATTGAGTATGATGTTGGCTGTAGGTCTCTCACATATGGCATTTATTATGTTGAGGAATGCTCCCTCTATTCCCACTTTGCTGAGTGTTTTTATCATAAATGGGTGCTGTACCTTATCAAATGCTTGTTCTGCATCTATTGATATGATCATGTG
>PVKM010008679.1:0-38497 GCA_004027735.1 Carollia perspicillata
GGCTGGTGTAGCTCAGTGGATTGAGCACGGGCCTGTGAAGCAAAGGGTCGCGGGTTCGATTCCCAGTCAGGGCACATGCCTGGGTTGCAGGCCAGGTCGCCAGTAGGGGACACATAAGAGGCAACCACACATTGATGTTTCTCTCCCATTCTTTCTCCTCCCCTCCCCCTCTCTCTAAAAGTAAATAAATAAAATATTTTTTAAAAGTAAATAAAATCTTAATTAAAAAAAGATTGTATTTTTTTAAAAAACCACCCTGAGCTCCGTTCCCCATCCACAGACTTACTCTGCTCAGTCTGGAGACAGCCAGAGAGACGGAGGTTTTAAACTCTTCCGGGTTCTTCTGCGCTAAGGTGGTGATGAGACTCGTGGCGGCAGTTACTACGCCCTGAAAGGAGGACACATGCACAGCGTGGATTTTGATTCTAGTCGGGACATCCAAAGTGGACCTCTCGCCTCCAACCCGCGTTTCCAATAACACTCCAAGAGCAACCGGCAGCCCACAGGCTGCCCGGCACTGTGCAGGTGAGAAGGTGCCTGCCCACAGGCGGTCCTCCCCATCCGGCTTCTCTCTCGGACTGCCTGGCAGGCGCCAGGCCACCCCACCCACTGCAGCTCCGCACACCAGTCTCCGCCCATCCCGTCACCTTGTCCGCCCAGTTGTCTGTCTGGCCCATGGACAGCAGTGCCTACCACCCCACTTTCTCATCAGCCCATGTGGGCTGTGGAGAGGCGTTACCTTTACAGTCACTTGAGTCTTCACAGCCCAAAAGTGAAGCTATGGAAAAGCAACTGAAAAAGCCCATTCTGCTCCCTTTTTCTTTTAAAATCCTTACTGAGGAAATGTTCTTATTTTAGAGAGAGAAGAAGGGAGAGAGAAATACCAGTATCGATCGGTTGCCTCCTGAACGTGCCTCAACTGGGGATCAAGCCTGCAGCCTAGGCATGTGCCCTGACCAGGGATTGAACCCATAGCCTTTTGGTGCACAGGACCATGCTCCAACCAGCTGAGCCACTGGCCAGGGCAAGCCCCTTGTTGAAAGTGGCCCAGGTCATGTCTCTGCCACAGGGCCCAGAGGGGCACCTCCCTCCTGTCTGGGACCTTCCCGGCAGCACGGGAGCCTCGGCTACTGACCCAGCACAAGTTGTGGCTGTTCCCTGTAACTCGCAACTCTCGTAGGAAGATTTCATCTAAGTAAAGACGCTTTTTCTCAAATATAAAAAAGACAGGCTGAACAAAGCTACTTCACAGTGAAGATGTGAGCACAGGCCACTCAGAAACTACCCTGGGATCAGATGCTCCCCGGCCCCTGCCCTGACTCCGGGAGCAGAGAGGCGGGAACCGTCAGCGCCAGGCGAACTCCTCGCAGCCTCGAGGTGCTGTCCCTCGGCTGCTGGTAGATTTCTTTTCCAGGAAAAGTCATACTGACCAGCTAACATACACCCTCCCTCCACTCAGCAGGACAATCGCCCTGTTTATCTCAGAGTGTGACTCTCTCGTTTACACAACAGAACACAGGAAGGACAAGGCCACTGTATCCAACCCCTGCTCCTGACCTCCCAGTGCCACATCCCACAAGCTCGCTCAGTGTGGACTTCTAACACAACCACCGAGTCACTCCAGGCCTGGCCCTCACCCAACGCACCAGGAGCACCCTCACTGCACAGGCCATCTGTGGGAAACGGGCCTCTGTCTTGCTCAGCTGTGCAGCCCAGCCTGCAAGAGGTCCCCAACACAGAGTCCCAGGTGAGCCAGAGACTGCATCGACTCCTCCCCCCTGAAGAGGGCACTCCAGGCTCAAGGGCTGTGATTGTGCGAGACGCCCCATGGAGGCAGCTGTCACAGTGGCCATTCCTGCAAAGGTGACTCTTAGCCCGAGGCATTTACCAAGTGCTGGTCATTGAGAAGGTGCACCACTCGGGACGCCCAGTCACCCGTGGGGACGAGGTGGGGAGACGTCCGGTACAGGCGCAGCAGACACAGGGCGGCACTCTGCTTCGCGCTGTCCATGGTGTCTCTGAAAGATAGACACAGGAGTCATTTGACAACACAGCCAGCAGGACCAGGGCCCCAGGGAACATCCACCCAGAGGCCCTGGGGGTGGAAGCCCAACAGTGGGCAGGCTGCATAACATGCAGAGTAAGGGCACTTCAGCCTCTATGGTGACCAAGCGCACACCCCTGCAAGGGGGGTCTATCGGACACAGCCGCCTCCAGGGACTGCACACCAAGCTCACACTGGAGAGAGTCCGCTCCCTGCTGCCTGTCCCTCTCCAAGGCACCAGCACTAACTCGCCCCAACTGCTGGAGGGTCCCTGGCTGTGCAGCTGTGAGCGAACAACACTCCTTTCACCGTCCACCTGGAGGTGCTCCCCCATACCACCCCCGTCTCAAAAACAACCGACTGGCAGGCGCTGGTCCCTGCCTGCCCTCAGTGCTGCAGAGTGCTGAGAGGCTGGGGGACCCCACCGCAGACCCTAGGAGGGGCTCTGCTCTGGCTGGAGTGCTGGCTGAGGACACAGCCGGGCCCCCACCACGGGGTGCCCCACACAGGCTGTCAGAGCACTGGTCAGCATTCACAGAGTACTGGGCACTCAGCCAGTCAGCAGGAAAAGAAGGGGCGTGGGGGCTGTCTCTACCATGTACCTCCCTTTGGCTTTTTTATTCCTAAATAAGTCTAAGCCAACACGAGAAACTCCAAACCACGTCCACCCCCTACTCTTTTGCAAAGAAGAACAACTTCAGAAAAGATTCCTCTTTGGGCTGCAAACAGCCTGGGGAGCAGGAGTGGAAGCATGTCTGCTCTGGCTAGACCACCCCCACCAAGAGTGGCAGACCCCCACCCACTGCCGAGCTTCTGTCCAAGCAGTGGGCTTTGGTGGCTGACAAGATCATCAGGATGTCTGCTGTCCACACCACCAGTGCACACAGGACATGGTTCTGGCCTAAGGTAGCTGGTTTCCTTCCATGTTCACAACCCTGAGTCCTGATGGACGCAAATGGGCCCTGCCTAGCTCCCCTACGGCTCCAACGCCATTACATGCAGCCCCTCTTGGCAAGAACATGCGAAAAGGAGCCGGAAGTGCAGCATCAACAGCCTGGGAGATGAGAGGAAACCGCTGCCACCCTGCTGCAGTCATGTCGGAGCTGCAGGCACACACCCCCCTGCACCTGCCTCCCTGCACCCGCCACCCTGCCTGCCACTGGGCTCCACCTCGGGGCACCACCCCCTGAGCACTCCGAGTCGCTGTTAGCTGGACTTCAAGAGCTGACCATCTTAGTCAAGCAGGGCTGGCGGGTGTCACACTACCACAGGCTTTCAGTGTGGGAGGGACTGGATGCCACACAGGCCCCTCACCTGGAGACATGGCTCACCAGCTCCCTTCCTGCCCTCCCTCTGATCTGGGCTCATCTCCATGTGCCCCTTCATGCCTCTCAGTCTGTACACACGGCCCATCTTCATTTCAGGGAAATTTTCCTAAATTGTCCTCTGACTACATCTCAAAGATTATCTCTGTCTGCTTTCCATTTCATTCATACAACAGGTATTTATCAAGCACCTACTATGTGCCAGGCATGATTCAAATGCTGGAAATAAAGCCATAGCCACTGCAGACAGCAATCTCAGACCCCCAGTGCTTGCCATCTGAGGGCGGGCCAGGGCCGGGATAGAAGGGAGGAAGGTCAGGGAAGGCCTCGATAGACCTGGGCTCCCCTAATGGGTGAGAGGGTCCAGGGTCTCGTGCAGCCCTCTGTGGAGAGCAGTCCTGCGCCCAAATCCTCTCCAGCTTCCCTCTGGTGGATAGCCCCCACCCCTCAGTTCGCTCTGACCACCTCTAGTCCTTCTCCATCTCGGCGCTGCACTCTCAGGGCCCCGCCGAGCACCCTGCCAAGGCTGCCTGACCTGTGTGTGACAGTGTCCCTGGGTTCCCCACCAGCTTCCTCGGCTGTGCATTCGAGCTCTTATTTTCATCGGGCTGTTCTGTGGTCTCTCCCTGCCAGACTTCTCCATCTGCCCCTGCTGTGACCCTCCTGTGACACTCCTACAGAGCTTACATGGCCACCCTGCCACTGCGCTTCCTGCACTCAGTCTAGCCCAGGCTCTTCCGCACGGCACACTGACACACGGACCCAGGTCGTCCTTGGCCACACGGCCCATCAGGTACACTGTAGGACACAGTGTATTAGCCCTGGCCTCCCCCAGTAGATGCTGGCAGAACAGGCTCCACTGCGACGACCGGATGTACTAAGACTCTGCCCAAGGTCCACTGGGGCAGCACCAGCCTTTGAGAACCACAAGCCCAGAGCCCTTGCTCCAGTATGGGTGGGTCCACTTCCTGACATCCTCCACCCTCGCCAATGAGTCTCTGAGGGTCTCTTCCACGTTCCCGTGGCCAGTTGTCCCGGAGGACC
The DNA here is from genome assembly GCA_004027735.1 of Carollia perspicillata. NCBI lineage: Eukaryota > Metazoa > Chordata > Mammalia > Chiroptera > Phyllostomidae > Carollia > Carollia perspicillata. The sequence continues at coordinate 4,414 of PVKM010008679.1, forward strand.
TCGTTCCCGAGTCCTGAGCAAATGCCCTGGGCTGGGGCCGTCTGTCAGCCAGGCATGTCCCATGGACATGGCTCCCAGGTAGTCTTTAAGCTCAGTAGAGTGTCTGGAACGTGAGGAGCACCTTCCGTCCCAAAACCTTGAGACCAGGGTGGCCCGGCACCTCTCTGAACTCCCCCAGAGCTGCCAGCTCAGCCCCATGCAGTGTCCCCCCGCAAGTTTAGGGGAACGGGGGTGGTTTACAAAGAATTCTCAGCACTTGCGGGTGTGGCCTTTTCCTCACCATGATTAGGGAAAGGGTAAGAAGAGGTGCTGTACATATAGGACAACTGTCTCTCCTTCCGTGGCCTGTGTGAGGCTGAAGCCACTTCTTGGTTTGGTTGCACTTGGCCAGGGGGAGGGGCAGCCAGACTGGACTTCACCTGACATCTAAACTGTATCTGGTCTCCCACTGCATGAAGTGCTGAGACTAACTCATTCCATAAATTATTAAAGTAGTTCCACACTTGATTTATTTAACATGACAAAGACATATTTCAACAAGTCACAAGACACATACCCAGCTACGAGGATTTTTGGGATCTCCCCAGCAAACGCCTCAGCCATCTCGCGGCTGCCCACGTTGGCAACGCAGTGCAGGGCCAGACCCATGAAGGTGGGGTTCCGGCTGGCCAGGTCGTTCTTGATGGCGTTGTTGATCAGGCGGATCAGCTCGCTGTTGGAGTTTACCAGCACAGAGATGAAAAGGTATCCCTGGGTCCGAAAAACAAGACAGCAAAGATGCTCAGCACCAGCAGGTGCACACAGCCCAAGGCCTCCAGCGGCCTTACACAGACACGAGCGGCCTCCGTCAGGACTGAGCCCTGCCTGCTGGGCTGCCACGAGAGCCACACTGGAGAGGACATGTCTGCACCGGGGTACAACGCCACACCTGTTACAAAAGCTGGATCTCTACTTCTGGTTCTGCCATGAGAAAGTCCTGCAGGATGAATCTGAGAGGCAGTCAGAGGTCCCCACAGGAACCAGAGACCTTGGCCCTCTCCCCAGTCCCACTCATTTGTCTGCTGACGTGTGTTAGGAATGCAAGCTCACCACTGAACTAGGTAGGAGGGGACTGTAACTTAACAGCTCTATGGTGAATTCCAGAATCCCAGGCGACCGCTGTCCCCGCTCTCTGGTATCTGTCTCTGCACACCCATCTTGCCCTCCCCACCCAGTCCATGTCATCCAACAGTCCACCAGTCACCACGCAGGGGCACACTGAGTTCTCCAGACCTATCTGGTCTTGGGAGGAAGACACGAGAAGGAGCTGCTGCCCTTCCAGCTAGGCCCACCCAGCATATGCATGCCCATGGCTGGTGCTTCCTGCTCAGCCCACATCAGACACAGCCAACCCCTCTCCCTCAGTCTCAGCTCGGGGCCTCGCCAGGGCGCTCTCCCTCCCAGCCACCCCTCTTTCCAGGTCCCTGGCACACAGCTCAGCCCATGGCAAACTCCAGTTCTTGTAGAGTGAACACTAACACTAATTGGAACTCCTGACACCTAGGGTGGTTTTACTTCCTGTAAGCCAGGTCCTTGGGCAACAGAGGGAAGTGTCACTGGGTGACACTGGAGAGGGTGTGAAGACACAATGCTGCTCCAAGATGACCAGGGCTACTTGGGAAGGTGCCTGAGGGCAGGAGGCAGCCCACATGGGAGTGGTGCCCGTTCCAGGAACAGGAGCTGGGCCAGGGGCTGAGAGGTGTGCTCTGGGGAGAAGACAGCCTTCCCTGCCCTTCCCTCCGAGGCAGACCTCACAGGGGCCGTCACCTGGCAGGTGGCCCCAGGCAGTACCAGTCTGACCCAATGGAAACATCCCAGACTGTGCAGAAATTGTAAAGAAATGGCCACTACATTAGAAGACCCTTGCCCAGGGGGAGCCCCTGGAAGGCTGTGCTGGCACCCACAGCCCCTCTTCGACACCACCCTGCCCAGACCCCACCTGCAGTGACACTCACAATCTGCTTCTCCGTGTATCTGTTGGAGCTCAGCAGGTTCACAGCCTCCATGTGCCCAAAGTCAATGTCATGGCCCAAGAGAAAGATGAAGAGCAACTTGCAGACGTACTTCTTTTTACTATAGCCATCGAGTGCCTTGTCACCTAGAAGGGAAACCAAGCCTCAGTGGCAGGGACAAGCCAGGCAGCACAGGAGCCGGCCTCCAGCTGGAACCACGGCCCGACAACCCACGCTGACCCTGTGCCAGGCACAGGTGGCATCTCTGCACAGGGGGGTGCACCCCAGAATCCAGATGTCTTGTCTCCCTAAAACACAGAAACAGAAGACCTGAAGCAGGAGCTGTAGGCTCCCAGGACAGGTCACCCCTGAGCAGGCGCCACTGGGGCCGCACTCCAACCTGCCACAGTTCCCCAGGGCTCCTGGAGCCAGCCCTGCCTCATGCCAACATGTTAACAACCTCCTGAATCAGTGTATTGATCAGGCAGACGAGCACCACATAATCTTCCATCTCACTCAGATTTAGGACACATCGCCCCCCATAAAACCACACAGAAGGACCCGAAGGGCTCCACTCTCCACCCCAGCCAGCCCAACGTGTACTTACCAGACATCATGGCACACCCCAACCATGTCTCCTGCATAACAGAAAAAAAAACCTTTCGAGGTCCACTTGGCACCACTATTATAAACGCCAGAAGCTCTAGAGGCACTTTAAAAGTACAATGTTCCTTGGAGCCAGCGTGAGCAGACTATACAGAGGTGATAGCCAGGGGGGCTGGTGGTCTCGCAGTGACTCGGTGGCCACAGCAAAAAGCCAAGTCCTCTCTGTCCATGGTGCCCAAGCAGGGCCCCGGCCCCAGCCCTGCCTGTGGTCAGATGGGAAGCAGAAGTGGCTTCAGCCCTGGGGCCTGCAGAGCGACTCTGTGCACTGTCCAACCCATGATGGAGTAAGTCAGGGCCGTGGAGCCTGGGTGGGGCCTGGTGAGGGCAGGCTGCGGACTGCCCTTCTGGTGTCTGGTGCAGGGTGACCCCAGCACTTCCCCAGCAAGTTCTCAGCCATCAGCCCTCCCAAACCTGGCCCCAGTGGCACCCACTCCAGGGGCTGTTGACCGAGGGGCAGGGTCAGCACAGAGCTTGAGAGCACCATTAAGGCGCCTGCCTCAGGTACCACTCTTGTGTTCCAAGATGCTGAGGGCTCTGCCCCACCACTCCCTGTGGACAGAAACAAAAACTATACTTGATGCACATGGCCCAGATGTCTGTCTCCATCAAGAAAGTGTGAGCACTGGCTCCACCAGCAGCCCCCCAAACACTCCCATCCCCCATCCCGGTCTCCCTCAGGGACAAGACCCAGGCCACAATGTGCGCCAGGATCCCAGGGTCCCAGCAGCCACCATGGGCACCGCCAAGCCTCACTCTTCACTCCACAGGAGCCCAAGGCCACCCCCAACTGCAGACTCATCATCAGGACGCCGGATCCGAGTACCGCCAGTCGCCTCCAAACGTCGCTAGGTGTGTAGGTCCCAGGCAGAACCCCTGCGCACCTCTCCACTGTCCCACAAGATGGAACTGGAGAGGCACAACTGAGAAAGAAGCCCTCCTGAGGCTAGGAGCAAGAATAGGACTCTGTGGTCCCACAGCAAACCCAACCCCATGCTGGTCGGAACCTTTGCACGGCCCTCTCAACACAATCCCTATGCCCAGACGGACGGCTGCCCACACCAGCAACCTGACTGCCCACAGGAGTGCCCTGCCCTCTGCATGCTCCACGCGGCCTATGCCTGGCCTGGCCAAGGCAGCCACTTCCGCTCTCTCCAGCAGGCTGAACTACGCCCGTGCTCCAAGGACAGGCCTCTAAAACTGTCCTCCTCAGGGCTCTCCTTCAGCTCTGGAGGCCACGCTGTCCCCTGTGTCTCACCATCACCCTGACTAGAGGTCAGCGTGCCTTCTGACAAATGTCCCTGGAGCCCAAAGTGTGGCTCCGCCCCCATCCCCCAGGCTGCACCGCCTGAGACAGTCCTCCACAGGTCAGTTTCAGCACTGGGCCAGCCAGCTTTGTAGGCGCACCACTTCGAAACTCACGCCGAGGCTTTTCTGAGTTGTGGATGGTGATGTCGACAGTGACAGCCATGTCCCTAGCCTGCTGGTGGATGTGCGGAAAGGGCAGGAGGGACAGCGGACCACCTACCCCAAAGGTACCCAGTCTGTGCCCCCGGCTGTCAGCTCCTCCAAGGCCCACAGCTCAGCAGGCCCTCACAGAAGGAGACACTGTGCCAGGCTGAGCAGTGCCGGGAAAGAGCGAGAGCACAATGCAGGCAGAAGAGGGCACGGAAGACAGCAAGAGGCTCAAGACAGGCCCTTCCTCACCCATCTCTCAGAACCCAAATCTCTCTCCAGCTACATTAGCCATTCCATCCATCTACGGAGCTCTTCACGGGGTTACTGCAGGTCTCAGTTCCAGAATTACCACTTGTTCTTATTTCAAAATCTGCTGTGTCACCTTTGACATTTTCCAAGTTTCCTGCTGAAATTTCGGGGTTTGTTGATTATGTCTTTAACACGGTCAGCCTTGTCATAACCTGCGCCTGGTACCGGGTCTCCAGGACTGTCTGCCATCTCTGCTGTGGGCCAAACCGCCCAGGACCCCGTGATGGGTATCGGACCAGGAAAGCCTGCTGCAGGGACCCTTTGCAGCCCCACTGGGAGTACCTCCCCCCAAGACAGGACTGTCCTCTCGCCTCATCTCGGTGGAAGACCTGAGGTCCCCTGAGCATCCAGGCGTTTGGAGCCTCACCACCTTGTGATGGGGCTTGCCCACTTCCCATCGCTCCTGCCCTGAGGGCACTGCCTTTCGGGGTCTCAGTTCACAATGGAAGGAAGGGGGTCTCCACTTTGGGTGGGCTCTGAGCTTTGACTTTTTCTCCTCTAACCAGTGCTGCTCACACTTGGGAGCAGTCCTGTGCACTGGAAGGTGTTGAGCAGCCTCCTTGGCCTCCCCCCACTAGGTGGCAGTAGCACCCTCCCACCCAGGTTGTGACAACTAAAAATGTCTCCAATCTTGCCAAATGCCCCTGGAGGGCAGATAACTACCCTGGAGACTTCCCAGGTCAGCGAAAACAGGACTCTGCTTCCCGCCTGTGCCTTGGGGGTCAGCAAATGCTCTCAAGGCTCAAACAGCCGAGGGCAGTGCTTGCAAGCACTTGGGTGGACCTCCCCCTGGGATGAGGCCTGGTGACTGCTCTCCTTACTCAGTGACGCTTTCAAGGTTTTTTTCATGCCGTGTCTCTCTTTTTTTAATCCTCCCCAGAGGATACATTTTTTTGTTGATTTTTCGAGAGAGAGGAAGTGAGAAAGAGAGGGGGAGAGAAGCAACGATGTGAGACAGACACATCGACCGGCCGCCTGCTGCACGCGCCCCACAGCCTCCTGTGGTCTGGGATGACTCTACCACCCACCACCCAGCTGGCCAAAGCCACACGGTGCCTCTTTTCAGGATCTCCCAGTTAAAGGGCTGGTCTAAGTCTGCCAATCCAACTTGGCGCCTGAGCACGTGAGCCCTGATGGTGCACAGCAGGCGGGCTCCAAGTGCAAGACACGCAGGCACAACAGGAGCGAGGACCCAGTGTGAGGAAGCAGAGAAGACCTCCGTCTCTCTTTCTCTATGACTGCACACTGCAGTGACGCTCCAGGTGCGCGGGGTTAAATGCCATGTACTAAAATTCATTTTACTCTCTCAGTGTGAGCCCCAGAAAGTTCTGCATGCTACTCACACAGTATCTCTAGGGGGCCACACAGATCCAGCATCTAACCTACCGCAGGGGGTGGAAGTGCTCCGGAGCGGAACACACACCTGTGCAGACAAGGGACAGGTTCCTTCACCTGCTGCTGCTCGGGCACATACATGCTCAACCAGCGCTGACCAGTTAACAGCCAAGAGGGAGCCTCCTTCCGACACACGATGGTCAGCTTAGAAGGGTGTGAGGGTGGGGAAAACAGCATCTACACCAGCAGCTGGAAGACTCACTGCCTGAACAGCCATGAATGTTTCACACTACCACCACGACTCTCGTCCTCCCAGGACTTCGCTGCTGTTTCCACACCTGGACGCAGTCAGGACAGCAGACACAGGCTTTCCCACAGTGCAGGCTGGGGTCTGCTGCCGGCTCTGCCTTCCTGGGCTCTCCAGCCACATGGTCGAGGGCTCTGCCCTCCTGCCTAACCCAGACCCCTCAAGCAGGCAGTGTGCACTCCAAAGCACCCTGGCGGCCGGCACTGATCCTAGCAGAGCTGCACCATCACCTGCTGCCTCCCCATACTTCTTACTGATGTGGCCCTCTGGACCCTGATCCTCCCAGGGTCTGCTTCACAGACAGCCCTGCCAAAGATCAGCAGTGCCCCATCTTACAGCTCAGAAAGGAGACACAGTGGGGTGAAGTAACTTGACAAGGTGGCACAGCTCCTAAGCATTAGAGCAGCGATCCTCACCACCATGGGACACGCCTCCCTTCAAGAAGGAATAAAAGCCACAACCCCTCACCAGAGAAGGTGCACAAATGGCAAGCAAGCACATGCACAGGTGCCCCACAGGTCAGCCATGTGGGGAGTGCACGTTAAAGCGGCAGGGAGGCCCCACAGCACACCCTCCGGTATGACTCGAGTCTGGAGCCCGGAGGACACGGGCAGGCGCTGGGGGACCCGGAGTGGCAGGATGCTGCAGGCTGCGTCTGGGAGTGCAGACAGGGTGGCCTCTGAGGGAGACGACTTGGAGGTTCCCACAGAACCCAACGCCCTCTCGCCGTGGCACCCAGACGTCGTGCCCCCTGGCACTGACCCAGAGGGGCTGAACGCCAATATCCACACCCACACAAAACCCTGCACACGACATTTACCGCAGCTTCTTCCTAACCGCAAAACTGGGAAGGGACCAGACGCCCTTCGGGAGGTGACAGAGGGGTAAGCTGAGGTCCATCCAGACGGCAGACTGTGAATTCAGGGCCGAAAAGAACTGAGCTACCAGGTCATGAAAAGCGTGGAGGAAACCTAAGTGCATCTTCCTGAGTTGAGGGGAGCCAACCTGAAAAGGCTGCAGAGGGCCCGGTGCCACCTCCACGACGCCCTGGAAAAGACAGTGTGGAGGCACGGAAAGCTCAGCGGTTGCCAGGGTAGGGCGCACACAGGATTTTTAGGGCAGTAATACCATACTGGTGGACACCTGTCACTACATGTTTGTCTACACCCAGAGAACACATGACACCAAGATGAATCCAATGCCAACTGGGGGCTCCAGGTGAGGATGGGTCAGTGCAGCCTCGCTGACTGTGACAAAGGCACCATCTGCTAGGGCGTCCTAGCAGGGAGCAACAGGGAGGCTGTGCACAGGGAGGCAGGACACTCGTGGGAATTTCTGTGCCTTCCTTTTAATTTTTCTGTGAATATAATACTGCTTTGAAAGAATAGTCTTAATAAGAAAACATAAATAAAAATACTTTAAAGCAATGAAAGTTATAGACCTCGCACTCAAAAATATGCATATAAGCAAACCATTTTGGGCATTTCCCAGGCCTCTGGGAGCATCCTTGGGCCTGGCTGAAAGTATCACAACACAGCACTTCCCTGGGGGGTCAGCAGGGGCACAACCAGTCACCAATCCCCTGAACCCCACTAGCTTTCCCATCACCTGGCAGCACAGGGGAGCTTCTACCAAGGAGTCCTATCTTCCTGTCCCCATGACTCCTCGGGGCTAGCCTCAGCCCTCTCCTCTACCCACGATTTCTGGGAACTTCCAGCCAGTCTCCAAAGTCTGCGCAGGGAGTTGAACAAAGCCTCAAACCTGTAAGAATTAACTGAAAAACTAAGGCTTAAGAGGCTAAGCAGCCTTTCACAAATATGTCTTTAGACTGCAAACCGATACTTTGCCCATCTTCTAAAGGTACACTCCCCACAAAAGGAGGGGATCAGGTAATGTCACCAACACAGCAAAAATGCTCTAAAACAGGAAGTGCTTGGATCCCTTGATGAAACTCCACACAAACACCCAGTGGCCTTGGGCAGAGCATGTCTTTATCGGGGCTCCTGCTCAGAGACCCAAGTGCGGGCCTGCTGCTTCTCACACTCAGGGTCCCCAGGGGCCAAGGCCTCCGTGGAGGTCGCTGGTCTAGAGCAGCATCCCTCAGCTATGGGAAGAGCCCAAGTCCCAGAGGCGCCACGCTAGCTGATCTACTCTGGGCAAACATCCAATGACTCGAGAACCACAGTGGGCTGACCTGAAACACTTTTAAATCCTACACAGCCACGACAGTAACTGTAACTAGGAACTTAACTTTGGTTCAAAATGAAAAAAAATACAACAGTAAGAGATTAAGACCTGGCTGGTGTAGTTCAGTGGGTTGAACGGGGGCCTGCAAACTAAGAGGCTGCAGGTTCAATTCCCAGTCAGGGCACATGCCTGGGTTGTGGGCCAGGTCTCCAGAGGGAGGCAACTAGATCTGTTTCTCTCCCTCCCTTTCTCCTTCCCTTCCCCTTTCTCTAAAAAATAAATAAATAAAATCTTAAAAAAAGATCAAGTCTCTCTTACATGAAATTTACAACAGAACATTTGGTGAGGCCACACACGCTTACCTTTGAATTTTGATCGAATGTTTGCCAGCTCCTTGTTTATTCTCTTTATTTCTGCTTCTTTACTTTTGCCTAAAAAAAAGCACAAATGCGTTAACTGATGTATACACATGCACTTGTTCCCTGAGGAGACCAACGTGGAGCAGAGAAGGCAGAATCGCTGCTTTCAGAAGTCAGAGGCACCAAGCAAGGCGCCTCTGACCAACCTGCCTCTGACTGGAGCCCAGTGGGCAGCACAGCCTCTGGTCCCCACGGGCAAGTTCCCCTTGATGGTGACACATTCAGTTCACCCTTTCGCCCCAGGTCTGGAACGAGAAGCACTCAAATACCTGCTGAACGTTTCCCAGCTAATAGTTTACTCCAAAAAGTGACTTTCACTGCCACAGATCAGTTTTACAGTGTGAACTTCTGCCCACTGTGGGCTTCTAGCCCCCCTTCCTTGTGCAGCCCACCAGCCCTCAGACTCGGACCAGCCCCTTCCATTCCACAGCACTCGGGGAAGCACGGGAGCCTTCCGCGACACAGTGACAGTCGAACTCCAGCTGTGTCCTGGATCTACCGTGAGGTGGCCCTAACCCCACAAACGTGCATGTACAGAGTGCATCAGCATGGCATGGAGACGGGACACACTCGCTCTCCTCAACCAAGGCCCAGAGCGTGCAGGTGGTTTCCAGGGCCACACAAGCCCGACAGAAGTGCAAAGATCTTTCACCACGTGGGAGCAGGTGGGGCATTGTGTTTCTTGTTACAGAAACACAAGCCTGTGACTTTTCACCACTCTTCGAAAGCAGGACCCAGTTTACTGCTAAAGACCCTGTCCAGGTGCATCCTTGGTCCAGTGGCTGCACTGCCAGGGGGAGAGGTCCGAGCAGCTGCTTCCAGATGCTCAGGCTCACCAGCACTCTCCTCCAAATGCCCTACCTGCCCACCCACTTGGCCTCCTCACCACCCCTTCTGGGACCCATCCTGGGATCCCCAGCAAGGCAGCCGCCTCTCCAGGACACTCCCAGAACACCATCATCTTTCACTACTAACTTGCTGATCAATAGCGCCTAAAATCTGCTGAATTACAGCAACATCCCTTCCAGAAAGCCCCTGGCAGAGTGGTGATAAGGACAGGGCCACGGGATGGGCTCATCAGCAGCCGGGCTGAGGGGCAGGGACTTAGGTTAGAACCACTGCCAGCTGCCAGCCCCCCTGGGGGTGACGGTGGGGGCTACACAGCTTCAACAGAAAAGTGCAACAGTCCGCTCTGGGGAAGGAGTGTGCAGCCTGTGAGCAGACTGGGGCACCCCAACCTCCTTGGCCAGACACTCTCGCTCCCTGTCCTGCACTCCTGCCAGTTCCTCCTGGGGCAGGTCAAGGACCAACTTGTACTTAAATTCTTCTTAAAAAGTGGTATCTTGTTGAAGTAGGCTTTGGACGTGGCAGAAAGGCCCATGAGCGATAGCCCAGGAGCCTTCTGCTGCACATACCTGAAGACTGCAGGTGGCTCCACACATCCTGGACAGAGTGTGGATGAAGCACTGTGCACAGGAAGGTATGCATGCGTGTGCACATCTGTGTGTGCCCATGTATGGCTGTGCCTGTGTGTACACCTGTGTGCCCGCACATCTGTCAGTATGCGAACCTGTGTGTGTGCTCCCCATAGGAGTATAGGAAGCTGTCTCTGTGCTCCCCACTCTGGCATGCCCAGTAACTGTCTGTCGCCCTGGGGCCCTCTCCTCACACAGCAATGCCTACATCAGGAGTGCAGCCCACAGACACACCCAGCACTGGGCGGAGGTGTGCTTTCACTCCACACAGCGAGGCTGCCTCAGGTGTCAAACCCTGCACACACCCAGGGGATTCCGCCAGAGCAAAGTGCTGCACTAGGCTCCAGGTGCCCACCCCAGGGAAAGTCTTGAAGGAAGTCCAGTGTGACAATGCTGGCTGTTATCCCACACGCAGATTCACACACTGACTCACTACGTTAGCAGACCTCCCCCACTGCACACCACCAAGCCATTGTCCCCTGCGTGGGGGGCAGCCTGCACGTGGGCTGGCGGGCCTTCCTGGGAATGCCAGTTCCTGCTCACTCAAGCTGCACTTCTTCCCAGACAGAGGGCCTCACCCACAACTTGGCTGCCCCACACTGCTGGGAGCTGGTCTAGCAAAAAACCTTATCTTTTTAGATAAAGAATTCACTTTGAGGGAGGGGCAGAGTTATTGCCCTACAAGTGACGCTGACTTCAGAAACCAATCTTAACCAGGTCAAGTGCCAGCAGGAGCCACTGGATGCAGCGACATGCCTCACCATGGCTGCAATCTGACCTCTGTCCCACCCCACAACAGCTCTATCACAAATGTGGCAGGTCTGTCGGCCACTGAAGACACCCAGCTGGTAACAGGCGTCCCTGGGGTGGACTTAGGAGCCCTGCTAGCTAATGAATAACCTGGACTAGCCCTCAACCTCTGCCCAAAAACAAGCGACCTGCGCACCCAGTCAGCAGCACAGAGTGCGGTGGCCTGGGGCATGGGCTCTGCTGAGAACTCCTGGGCTGGCAGAAGTGTCCTCCCGCCCCCTCCTGGAACAGCGTGCTGGTCAGTGGTCAGTGGCTTCCCTGGCTTGTGAGCTGAACTGGCCAGCAGACTGCCAGTGTCTTGGGAAGCAGAGTGCAGGGGCCTGTCTGTCACAGCTCATTACAAGACACCAAGGCACCCAAATGTTAAAGAGAAGTCTGAAATTCTCAGTAAAATTTGTTCTAAATAAAGACTTTTCATCTGTGTAAGAGTTTGATGAATGAGTCAAAAGCCCAAAATTGACCAAAAAGCCTATTTTTGAAGGAAGATATCATTGCTAAAATTACACTAAAGGCGGTCAACAGAGCAAATTGTGAAACAAAGCCAGGATGCACCTGCCGGTCCAGGCCCTACAAGCCACACTGACCCTGGGCCATCCCCATAACCTGCCCACACCTCAGCCTCTCCACTGAAGAGCCACCATGAGGACCACAGCAGAACACAAGCGAAGGCACACATGAAGTAATGTGGCCACAAGAAGCTGACCGAGCATTGTTAGGGGCACTCTCTCCTTGTCCTCCTCAGCAGAGCATGAGAAGCTCACGCTCCAGACTCCCCCACAGCCGCTGGAAAGACAGAGCTCAAGGAAGAGGAGGAGCTGCTGTGCCACAGAAAGCAAAACCACGTTGACTCGACCGATGCCCACGGGGCGCTCTTATCGGCTTTGTTGAGCCAGAATTCACTCCCTGAAAGCACAGAAGTCACAGGCTTTGGGGCATTCAGAGTGGTGCACTCTCCACCACAATGTGACTCCACAAAATGCACCTCTCCCAGGGAAGAAGCCCCGCCCCCACCAGCAGTGGCTGGGCGGCCCCCAGCCCCCCTCTCGCAGCGGCCTCTCCCACACACATCACAGCAGCAGGCCCTCCTTGAGGTCTTTCCTCATGGGCTCCTTCCACTTCACGGTGCTTTCACGGCAGCAAAGCTAAGCGCGCCTTCCCTGTAGGCGCTGGATGACGTCGAGGATGCCATCACCCAACGGGCTGGGCCATTTCTGCTCTTTGGCCATTGTGAACACTGCTGCTATGCACATTCCACCCAAGTTTTGTGTGCGCACGCCTGCTTTCTCTTGGGTGGACACCTAAGAGCAGAACTGCTGAGCCACAGGGCTGCTCTGCGTGTGACGTTTGGAGCAGTGACAAGCTGTTCTCCCAAGGGCAGCACCACTCTGTGTCACCACCAGAAGGGGACGAGCCTGCCAGCCTCGCTGCACCTTTGCCGACACCATCACAGCCCTCCTGGCGGGTGTGCAGTGGTGTCTGGCTGTGGTTCGATTTGCATCTGCCTGATGGCCCTTCGCGTGTTTACGGAGCACTGGTACATCTATCTTCAAGAAGCAAATCCAAACACTGTGTCCGTTTTTGATTCAATGTTGTGGTTGCAGCCATTCAATCAGATACATGAATTTCAAGTGTTTTCTCTCACTCTTGGGTTGTCTTTTCACCTACTTGATAGCACTTTGTAGCACAGAAGCTTTTAGTTTTGATGAAGTCAAATTTATCTTTTGTTTAAAGATTTCATTTATTTATTTTTAAAGAGAGAGTAAGGGAGAGAGGAAGAGAGGGGGAGAAATATTGATAAGTTGTCTCTCATGCGCCCCCTGAGGGTGGGAGGGGAACCTGGCCCGCAATCCAGGCCTGCGCCCTGACAGGGAATCGAGCCTGCAACCGTTGGGTTCATGGGCCGGCAGTCAGTCCACTGAGCCACGCCAGCCAGGGCCAATTTATCTTTTCGTACCATGTGTGCTTTGTCATATCTAAGTCATTTCCCAAGATCACAAAAATTTATTCCTGTTTTCTTGTTTCAGAGTTTCAGCTTCTGCACATCGGTCCCTCCCCATCCTGAGTTAACTCGGTGCATGGTGTGAGACGGGGCCCAGTTCCACCCTTTTGCACGTGGGTTACGCAGCGAATCCTGGCACCACTTATTTAAAAGGCTGCTCTTTTCCCTAGCAATTGGTCTTGTCACTCTTACCAAAACCCAGCTGATGGAAAATGTGAGGGCTTGCCTCTGCACTCTCGGTCCAGCCCGAGGTCTGCGCGTGCCCTCAGACCAGAACAGCGCCGCCTGCCAGCACATCCACAATGAGGGCCTGCGTACAGCCTCGTGTCCCATGGTGTCCCTGTCTGGCGTTGGTGTCAGCACAATGCTGGCCTCACAGAATGAGCTGGGAGGTGTTCCCTGCTCTATTTTTCCAGTCTAGATCAGTACTGACTATTTAAGTATTTGGTAGAATTCACAAATGGAGCTACCTGAGCCAGGCTTTGCCAGGCTTTGTTCTTGTGGAAAGTTTTTAAATTACTGATTCAATCTCTTTACTTACTATAAGTCCATTCAGATTTTTTTTTCTTCTTGAGTCAGTTTCAGTTATTTATGTCTTTCCAGGAATTTCTCTGTTATCTAAGTTAGCTAACTTTTGGTATACAATTACTATTCAAGGTACTCCATTCTCATCCTTTTTATTTCTGCAAATTCAGTAATCATGTCCCTTCACTCATTCCTGATTTTAGGCATTTCTTTAAGATTTTATTTACTTATTTTTAGAGAGAATGGAAGGGAGAAAGAGAGAGAGAGAAACATCAATATGTAGTTACCTCTCATATGCCCCCAACTGGGGACCTGGCCCTCAACCCAGGCCTGTGCCCTGACTGGGAATCAAACCAGCGACCCTTTGGTTTGCAGGCCAGCACTCAATCCACTGAGCCATGCCAGCCAGGGCTGATTTTAGAAACTTGAGTCGCCTCTCTTTTTTCTTCATCAGTCCAGCTTAAGGCTTGTCAGTTTTGCTAATCTTTTCAAAGAACCAACCTTTGAGCTAATCTTTATTTTCTTCTGCTTACTTCGGTTTGTTTGCTCTTCTCCTGATCTGTAAGATGAAACATTAAGTTGATGGTTTGAGATCTTCCTTTTTTAATGCTAGAAACCCCCCTCCCCCAATCACTGCTTTCACTGCATCCTCTAAGTTTTGGTTTGTTGAGTTTTTATTTTCATTTATCTCAAACTATTTGTTTAATCTCGATTGTGTTTTCTTCTCTGACCCATGGGTTGTATAGAAGGGCACCTAATTTCCAAACGGTTGTGGACTTCCTCCTGTTACTGGTCTCTAACCTCACTGCACGGTGGCTGCACGCTTTCAGTCCTGTTCAGTGTACTGGAACTTCTGCCATGGCCTCACATACGGTCTACCCCGAACAACATCCCCGGGCACTAGAGCAGAACATGTGCCTCCCCTCCTCCTGAGTGGAGCAGTCTGTGGGTGTTGGAGACTTCCACTCATTGCTGACCTTCTACCCAGCTGTATCTATCTCTGAAGGCAGGGTATGAAAATCCCCAACTACTATTGCTGAATTGTCTATTTCTCTTCTTGTATTTTGAGGCTCTGTTATGAGGTGTACATATGGTTATAACCTTGTAAATGTGCTGATAAGAGGGTCACTCTCCTTGAGGGATTGACTTCTTCTCATTATGAAGTACTCTTCTATGACCCGAAAAGTGACTTCTGTCTTCAAGTCTACTCTGTCTGGCGCTAGTGCAGCTGCCCCGTCTCTCTTCTGGTGACTGTTTGCACAGCACACCGTTTCTCTTCCTCTCATTTGTATCTTTCAATGTGGACAGTCTCCTGAACACAGAATACAGTCTCTTTAAATCTGTTCTGCCCATCTCTGCCTTCTCATTCCAGCGGCTAACCCACGTACATTTAAGATCATTACTGACAAGGAAAGACTCACATCTGCCGTTTTACTGTGTTTTCTGGATGTCTGGTGTCTTCCATCGCTGTCTTTTGTGCTCCACAACATTTTCAACATACTGATTAATTTCCTTGTTTCTTTTACTACATTTTTTAGTTACTTTCTTAAAAGTTACCTGGGAATTATAATTAACAACTTAAAACAATCTAGTTTGGGTTAATATAAAGTTAATCTTAATAGGATAAATTTTGCTCCAACACAGCTCTGTTCCCTCCCCCCTCCTTTGCGCTATTATTGTCACACAAATTACATTTTTATAGTTGTAAGCCCATCATATAGTTTTACTTACACTCTGTTAAAATCAATTAAAATTATGTCATGCAGTTGTCTTTTAAATCAAATAGGAGATGAGAAAGTGGAGATAAAGAGTACAGTTACACTGGTTTTGTATTCGCCCTACACCCCTTCCCCTCTGATCCACACTGCTGTCAGTGTGCATGGGCGACACAAGCACGGTTTATTAATCCCCTTCTTTCATCCAGCCCCCCCAACCTGCCCCTGACCGTGGTCAGTCTGTGCCAGGTGTCCTTGCCTCTGTGTCTATCTTGTTCATCAGGTGATTTTGTTCATTAGATTCCACATATAAGTGAGATCATATGGTGTCTGTCTTTTTCTGAATGGCTGATTTCACTTAGTCAAATACTCTCCAGGTCCATCCATGCTGTTGCAAAAGGTAAGAGTTTCTTCTTTTTCAAAGCCATGTGATATTCCATTGTGTGAATGTGCCACAGCTTTTTTATCCACTCATTTGCTGATGAGCATTCTGGCTGCTTCCAGACCCTGGCTATCGATTGAAATTTTCTAATGTGCATGACTTCTACAAACTATATTTGTTTGTAAGTGTGCACATTTTTAAAGCCTGTTTTCTAATGAAGCAAATGTATGAAAAAGATTGTAGCTCTAAGCAAGCTTCACTAGATAAAGGCAAATGCTGTATCAAAGGTGGAAGCTTACCCAGAAACACAATGTTCGTCACAAATTTGGGGGATCTGTCTTCAAGTACTCTTTCTGCCTCTGCTCCTACCCCTCCTTCCTGGGACTTGCGGACACACCCATGTGCCTGGTGGCGCCCCACAGATCTCTGAGGCTCTGCTCATTTCTTCATTCTGCTCATCTTCTGTCCCCTAGACCAGACCCAGATTGCCTGCAGAACAACCTTTATGGATCTTCACAGGCCTATTCTCAACTCCCTGATTCTTTCTTTTGCCAGTTCAAGTCTACTGTGAAGCCCTCTAGAGAACTTTTCATTGTAATTATTGTATTTTCAACCCCAGAATTTGTTTTTTTTTAATTCTGATTCAATTATTGATATTCTATTTGGTAAGAGAAAATATCATCCTCATATTCTTCTGTAATTACTTAAACAACTGTTTCTTTTAGTTCCAGGAACATTTATAGTGACCAATTCCTTGTCTAATAAGTCCAACATCGGGACCCTTGCAAAGACAATTTCTACAGACTAAAGACTGTAGATGACACAACGTGGCAGCTCTGGAAACAGGGACACCCCTTCCCAAGGACGTGGCTGCTGCTGCTGCTGCAGAAGCTGCTTAGTGATTCCCCAGACCATGCCCATGAAGTCTGGAACCCTCTCATTACAGCCACCAAGGTCTCGCTCAGCAGCCGAGTGCTCAGGGACCCCCTCAACAGCCTCCAGCCAGTGAGTGTTCAGACACTCCAAGGGACTGAGGTACACCTTCCCCACTGAGCCAGTGACAGCTCTGCCTGTCTTCACTTCCTCTCTGCACAGGGATCAAGGGACCCCAAGGTGACAGGCAGAGGCCCTCTCCATTCGGTCCTAGACACACATAGTCCTGCTTGCGTGCAGCCTTCTAGATCTACATGAACCTGTTAAGAGCTTTCCAAAGCCCCTGACAGCGTGTCATTCCTGACATCTGCCTTTCCAGGTGCTGGCCAGGACTTTTTCAGGTTCTTTACCTCCAACTGTGATAAACGACTGCCATTTCTCGTTTCCCACAGACACACTAAGGATAGGGCTCTTCCCACTGAGGGAGGTCAAAAGATGCCAAGCTCCGTCCACAGGGCATCTGAGATGTGAGACCACTGAGATAGTGAGACACTCTGAGGGCTCTGGGGGCCAACTACGGCCATCTCCACAGCAGCTGGTTTTCACAGCGGCCACAGACCACAAAAGAGGAGAGTGAGAGGAGGTCCAGTGTGCAGTTCAGTCTTTCTCGAATAAAACCTCCTGAGATTAGCCCTGGCTGGTGTAGCTCAGTGGATTGAGTGTGGGCCTGCAAACCAAAGGGTCGTGGTTTGATTCCCAGTCAGGGCACATGCCTGGGTTGCAGGCCAGTTCCCAGCAGGGGGCGCACAAGAGGCAACCATACATTGATATTTCTCTCCCTCTCTCCTTCCCTTCCCCCTAAAGATAAATAAATAAAACCTAGGGGGAAAAAAAAACCTCCTAAGATTGTTTCATTTAACTACCAGTGTATTCATTGCTTTTGTGCAGGGGTCCATTCCACCCAAACGGCCTTTCTGTTACAGATTCAAAGCCACTGTGAAAAGAGAACTAGAACTTGACCATTTGTGTCCCCCGTCACTCCTGATTTCTAACCCTCCAAAGTCCACCTTTGCCTTTCCATCCCACTGCCTTGGTTCAGACCCTCACCATTTCCACTGTACCAGAGCACCCTCTCCCTAACTGGGTTTCCTGCCTCTGAGCCTAGTGTAAAATCCATCCTCTGCATTCAAATGACTACTCTAATACAAAAAAAAAAAAATGCATTGTGTCGCTCTCCTGTTTAAAATGTGTCAATAGCCCACATTCTACAGAGGAGGGTCTTACCTTCTCCTGCCACATCCCCACCACCCACTGGGCACTGCCCACACTAGGAACCACCCAGGACTCTTGTGAGTGTGTCCTGCTGACCCTCAGGGCTCTCTGCAGGGGGATGCATGGAACCCCCTTTCCTGGACCCGCCAGGTAGGACCTGGCGGTCATTACCCTCATGGCACAGGGCCAGCCCCCTCTCCTAAGCTGATCACCACTCCCACTCCTCTTACCACCCACCACTAGGCACTCCAGGGGCTTGAGCTGCTCCAAGGATGGGGCCACGTCTCAGGACCTTCAGTGTTCAGCATGTGAGAGAAGCCAGTCTTGCCACACGGTCTCCCTTCCCCCTCTGACCCAACCGCCTATCACCTTCCTCTTGGCTTGCTCTACAGTAGCCACCTGGGCCTCCTGCGGTTCCCTCCCCTGCTGGGTATCTTCCCCTGTGAAGGCTTCTGTGCTTGCTGTTCCCTTGGTCCAAAGTGTCCTCCACTGACTCCTGTTTGGCCCGGTGCCTTAAGTCCTCTCAGCCATGCTCTTCGCAGCAAGCCCAGCCCTGGTCACCCTATCTGAAGCTGAAAACCCACCACCCCACAATCCCCATCTCCTTGCCTCCTTCGTTTTCCACTAGTGGACCTACTACCTGCTCACGAAGACAAACTACCTTGTCCTTGTCGGTCTGCACCCCAAAGCACAAGCTCTCCAAGAGCAGCAGTGCTGTCTGCCTCACGTGGGCTGTAGCCGCAGGGCTCTGGGCCGGCCTGGACTCCGGGGGGCGCTCAGCAGACCTGGGTGGGGAGGGAGTGCCCCGCATGCAGCATGTGCTCAATGCAGCAGCACATGGCTGCCTACCCACAGTGGCCCAGAACAGTTCTCCAGGGCTCTGCAGCAGTTGAGCCCAGGGACAAGGGACATGTGCTGGACACTAGGGTCTCCACCTGTGCAGGGACATCTTTTCTCAGCTCCCTCTGAGGGGCCCCCTCCCCTCACCCAGAGCGAATGCTCTACTCTCACCGCCTCCATTGCCACCAACACCTCTTATCTAGACTAACGACTTTCCCGGCCACTCCTGGCTACACCAACTGGTTCCCCGAGAAGAAGCCTGAGCAATCTCATAAATATAGGTAGACCTGTCACTCACCTGGTTTCCTCCGCAGCTTCCTGCAGGACACTAGGAGGAACGCAGGATCGCCGCCCACCCGGGCCTCTGCCCAGCAGCCGACGTTGTCTCTGTGGCGCTCCCTCGAGTTGGGGGCTCCAGCCACACAGGCCCTCCCTGCCCTGAAGCAGCACCAGCTCTGTCCCACCTCACGTTTCTCACCTCACAAGGCTGGTCCCAGGTGGCTTCAGGACCCAGCTTACCTGTCACTCCTTCAGGAGGCCTCTGTGAATGCCCTAACTGAGGTAGTCTCCCTGTGATCCCCTACCAGGATGAAACATATTCTAAAAAATATTTCCATTTTTTTATCTTCATCCAAAGACATTTTTAGAGACAGAGAGGAAAGAAGGGACAGATACATCAATGCAGGAGAGAAGCATCAACTCCTTGCCTCCCCCGTGTGCCCGAACTGGGAATCAAACCTGCAACCTATTGGTTCCAAGACAACACTCCAACCAACAGAGCCGTGCAGGCCAGGGCTACATCTGTGTTTAAAAGGCGGAGTTCATGGTTCAAAGTCACTCTTCGGGGCCCTGGCTAGTAGCTCAGCTGGTGAGCGCACTGTCCCAGTGAGCCAAGACTGTGGGTTTGCTCCCCCGTGGGGACATAGCAGCAACCAACCAACGAACACGTACGTACGTAGGTAGAACAACACAGCAACATTCATCTCTCCCTCTCCCCCCCTTCCTCTCTCTCTCTAAAATCAATTTAAAAAATAAAATAAAGTAACTCTGGGAATTTAGATATCCAAACTCCTCTGGATTGATGCCTCACCAAGAACAGTGGCTAATCGACGCTTACCCAGAGAAAGAAATTTCCATTGACTACATTCCTTCACCAACAAAAACCGCTCACAACGCACATGGCATCCATGAGGCCGAGGCCACCACTTTGACTCCCGAGTGCCAGGGCCCTGTGGGCCACACCCATGAGAACCAGGTGTGCAGAGATGAGTCCAGTCTCGTTGTGCACGGGGGACAAGGCCCTCCCTGCACTCCTGCTACAGGTAAGAGCCAGAGTAAATGCCACACAGTCACACGCTCCCTTTAAAATCCCACTTACAGATGCATGGAAAACAAGCTGAATGGTGAGCACTGCCTGCCCACGTTAGAGTTTGTAATAAAAGGTATTTTCACTTCATTTAAAAGTGAAAAAGTACAAGTACCAAAAGTTAAATTACTCTTTCCTAAGGCCACAGTATAAACAATGGTCACCAAGGCTCATGTGTGTGTAACATATAAAATCAGCCAAAAACTTATTTAAAAGGAGAAGACTGTGTGGCCATTTTGGACACCGCACAGAGATGGTCACATGGTAACCGACTACAGGAGGGAGGACCCGCAAAGGGCAAAGCTTCTGGGCCGAGAGTGGAAGAGGCTCCGGGGGTGGCAGTGCAGATGCCTGCAGCACGCAGCAGAGCCACAGCCAGGCAGCCCGCCCCCCAGCGCCAGCAGACGGCCACAGGGCTCCCCCTGGAAGGGCCCAAGCACTGAAGTCCCAGGCTAGGCGACACACTGAGGAGAGCACCGAGTGATGGGCTCAAGGGACAAAGAGACGCCTCTCCAGAGAGGCAGCAGCCAGGCTCACAGTACCCACCCAACCCCCCCACCCTGAGAGGGCCTGAGGGCTCGTTGTGAGGAAGACAGAAAAGCCAGTGGTGCCATGTGGGCCCCCATAAAACAGAGACCCTCCTCCAACAGATGCCAGGCAGGAAGGTCTCTGCAGAAGCCCTGCCCACATGGGCTGATACCGGTGTGCCTTCGTGGTATGCATTCGTGGCCAGACACCACCCACCAGGCCACAGCACGAGCCAGAGACCCAAAGAAACCTGCAGAGAAGGGGCTCGGAGCATAGCAGCCGTGCAGAGAAGGAAACTCCAAAAAAATGAATTTTCTTTTTTTCCTAAAAATTTGATTTATTTACTATTAGAGGGGAGAAAAAGTAGGACAGAAACATCAACATGTGAGAGATACATGAATAGGTTGCCCCTTGAGCCCACCCTACTGGGGACCTGGCCCACAGCCCAGGCACATGCCCTGACTGGGAATCGAACCCTCGACCCATTGGTTCACACATTGGCACTCAGTCTACTGAACCACAGCAGCCAGAGCACAATGAATATTCTTACATAAATAAGAGAAAATACAGCTTTCAGAACCAGATGCCACCAAAGAAGGCGTACAAAGACAGTAAGAAAGCCCTGAAATTATGAAAGTGAGAACAGAAATTCAAAGTTCAAAAGAAGAGCTAGAGGACTACAGTCATGTCCCAAAGCTAGGGGCTGAAGAGCAACAAGTGCGTTACAAAGTAGCAAAGCCAAAGGCGATAGTTAACTCTGAAAAAAATTAAAGCTGAACCATTCTTCTCACTTAGAAGAACACTTTCCAACATGAATTAAATGCCGCACATTAATCAGATCCAATATTGTGACAAGTAAAAGAATGGGAGAAGGAAAGCTTAGGTAAGTTAAATCCTCACCTTCCACAGCAATAACTCAATAAATAATGACTAAAAGGGGGAAAATCCACAAATTGTATAAACAAGTGATTTAGAATTAGTAAGTAATCACATTTTTAAAGTAAGCATGAATATAAATGGCTATTAAACGAAAATAATTGACTCTGAGGTTTAGTAACAGGATGGGGAGGGGGCCTGTGTTTTATAATTAATTACTTGAACTACATTCTTGACTTTAAATTTATTTTAAACATTTAATTTAAAGGACAACACTAGAAAGAGAAAATGACCCAAGAAATGCAATGGAAGACCTGCCTAGTTACTTGTCACAGCACCCCTCTCCCTGCCCGGCTAGGAATATTCCAGCATAGGACCAACTCGCCACCAACCCACATGCCTGCCCTTGGTGCCTCAGAAGATCTGGTCCCCACCATAGCCGCCCCTCCAACAGTCACCCACCCCACGCTCCACTGTAGGCGTTCCTCTAGCCCAGCCTCTCAATTTGCTCCATCCACCAGGGAAGCAAACACAGAACGCCACTACCCCACAGGGCCCGCGCCCCACGCCCCACTGTGCCTCTCCTTTCCTGTCCTCACCACCTCTTGGCCAGCTTCACACCCATCCCAGGAACCCAGCCCTGACCCTTACTCTCCCTCTGTGCACTTGCTTTGCAAAAGCCCTCCCTGCCAAGCCAGTTCTGGGCCAGCTGGCACCAAGGGTGAAACCACATACACAGTCGCTGGGCTGGCCTCACACCTGAAGCCCAGAGAGGCCCACTGACCCTTCCAGCCACTTCTCCCCATCCACCTCACTGGAGGCTGGGGAGCGGCTCCCTCCTCCACCACCTCCACCTGCCCCTCTGCCTCTCTCCAACCCTTCCTTCACTCCTTCCCTGGCCCTCCTCTCCCATCAGCCTGCAAACATGCTCTGTGTCCCCCACTTCCCAGGGGTCCTCACTTTTCTCACCTGGTTCAGAGCCTCCTAACTGGTCTCCTCCTTCCCCTTCCCTCCTGCTCCCCGACATCTGCCTCTCGCCCTCCTTCCAACTCCAATGGCCCAGGCTGTCTCCCAACTCCTGTTCCAGCCACACTAGCTCCCTGGCCCCCCGGCCAGCACTCCAGCACACAGCACCCCTGAGCCCAGCCACACCATCTAAACTGCAACCCCTGTTCCTGCTCTATTTTCCCCTTTACGCTTACTTATTTATTTTATTTACCTCACTAGAATGTAAGACACATGAAAGTATTCTTGTATGTTTTGCTCACTGTGCAAATGTTAAACTGAATCAACATTTTTTTAAAAAAAGATTTTTATGTATTTACTTTTAGAGAGAAAGGAAGGGAGAGATAAAGAGAGGAAGAGAAATATCAGTGTGTGGTTGCCTTTCATGCATCTCCTACTGGGGACCTGACCTGCAACCCAGGCATGTGCCCTGACTGGGAATTGAACCAGCAACCCTTTGGTTCACAGGCCCACACTTAATCTATTGAGCCATGCCAGCCAGGGCTGAATTAAGCTTTAAAACAAAATCTGCCCTGGCTGGTGTGACTCAGTGGATTGAGCACCGGACCATAAACCGAAAGGTCGCTGGTTCGATACCCAGTTAGGGCATATGCCTGGGTTGCAGGCCAGGTCCCCCCTCGCGGGTATGCGAGAGGCAACAGATGGATGTATCCATCACACATTGATGTTTCTCTCCCTCTCTTTCCCCCTCCCTTTCCCTTGTCCAAAAGTAAATAAATCTTAATAAAATAAACCTTAGGATGCCACACCCTAATGAGGATCCTGTGAGTTACCTGCCCAGGCAAAAGGAACTCAGTAAATGTGATTAAAACCATGGAGTAGCACTGGCTGGTGTAGCTCAGTGGATTGAGTTGAGGGCCTGTGAATCAATGGGTTGCTGGTTTGATTCCTAGTCAGGGCACATGCCTGGGTTGCAGGCCAGGTCCCCAGTGGGAGGGGCACATGAGAGGCAACCACACCCTGTTTCTCTCCCTGTCTTTCTCCCTCCCTTCCTCTCTCTCTAAAAACAAATAAATAAAATCTTTAAATAAAATTGTAAAAAAAAAACCCACCAAAGTTATCCTGGATCCTTCAGGTGGGCCCCATCTAATCAGATGAGCCCTTAACCACAGGTAACTCTGCTTGGAGGCAGGAGACAGGAGGCAGGAGATACAGCTGAAGGGGTCAGAGATCCAGATCTTGAAAGGGACTCACTGGAGGTGCTCCAGGAAAGCAGGAGAACGAACGTGGGGCAGACCCACCCTGGGAGCTGAGACCCACTGCCCCTGTCCCCACCTGGGCCTCAGCCCCAGGAGGCCGCAGGAACCGGCAGCTGGCTCTGCAGACACCTGGTGAGACTCCAGGCAGGGCCCCTGCTGAGCAAAGCTGTGTGCAAGACAGGAGCACTGGCCTGGCTGCTCCACTGGCCACTGAGACCTGCGGGCTCTGCCCTCGACAGGCTCTGCCCTTTCTTTTCTCCTTACAACAAAACCCCTCAGAGGTGAGACTCGCGTTCCCCAACCCTTCTCCCTTAACCCACCGCGTCAGGTTGGCCTGCTCAGCCTCTCCCACGACCCACTTGCTAGCCCCCGTGTCCCCGGCACAGCTGGCCCAGCAGTGGGGTTCAGAGGCCACTGGGGTTCCCATGGGCTCCACCACCTCCTAGGCAGTCACATGGCCCTGGGCCCCTGAGCCTCCAATACCCCATTCATAAGGAGGAGACTCACAGCACTAACTAACGTCCAGGATTCCCATGCAGGTCAGACAAGCACAGGAAGGGCTTGTGCGGGGAGCAGACACACCCTGGGCAGGAGAGTGCCAGGAAGCTGCGGAGAGGCCCTGGCATCTGTGGGAAGGGCTCCATCAGACAGGAGTGGAGAGAAAACCACGAGCCCACAGCCCACAAGCCAAGGGGAAGCCTCAAACCACAGGGCATCGAGCAGAGTTCCAAAGATTGCAAGCCCTCAAGAATGGGGTAAAATGAGCTCCAGACTAAAGGCTGATTTAGTCCCTCCTTGTACAACTCAAGTTGTTTCATCCCAGAAGAAAGCTCAAGAATGTTTAAAGAAATACAAAAATATGCAGGACTGACCAGATGAAATTCACAATGTGCAACATCCAATAAAAAATTACTAGGCATGTGAACAAACAGGAAAGTATAACCCTTAATGAGTAGGGGGAAAGCCAATCAATAAAAACAGGCCCAGAAATGAAACAGATGACAGACTCAGGAGAGAAGGGCATTAAACAGCACTGACTCCATTCCACAGGCTCACGGGGGTGCAGGAGATGACCAGCCAGTCAGAGGCCGGGCAACAGAAGACGGTGAAGGAGGGATGAGGCTCCCTGGAGTCCAAGGTGGGAACACACGGAGGCACCAGCAGGGGCCATGCACTGCAGACACAGCTCAGACGCTGGGCAGGGAGAGCACATAGCAAAACTGACTGGACAGGACAGGCAGCAGGAAGGCGTGGGCCTGGGGCTCCCCACGGGGAGGAAGGGGCAGAAAAACACCTGAAAAAATAGCTAAAGAAATAATGGCCAGATTTTTCAAATTTGATGAATACCATAAACCCACTGATCTCAGAAGCTCAATCCCCAAGCACAGGAAACCTGAAGACAGGTACAAGGAGCATCATAAATAAAACTGACTAAAGCCAAGAGAAGGACAGACACTCACAACAGCCACAGGAAAGGGTGGCCTCATGCACAGAGATGACGATGACCACAAGGGACACAAGCCTGGGATCTGGGCAGCATGCTTCTCATCACAGGACAGAGCGAGGAGGAGGTGGCCCCTTGCCATGCCCATGTTGGCACAACACGCACCCACACCGCCTCACTGCCTCCAGCCCCACCCTATTGCTACGTCAGTGCGGCAGCCGATGGCCACTCTGGAGCCAAAAGCCTCCAAGGAGCTCCCAGCCCCTTGAAGCCCAGCAGCTCACCCTGCTGATGGGGCTGCAGCAGCACCCCAAAGGCCTGACCTGCCCCTGCAGACCATCACCTAAGACACCCAGGGTCACGGCCACAGCTCTTTCAACCTCCTCCAAGCAGCCTCATCTGACCCCTTCTGTGGCGCAGAGAGCCCTCCCCTCTCTTCCCTGCTTTATCTTCTGCACAACAGATGGATGAGTGGGTGGAGGTACAGAGATAGATACGTTTCTCTCACTTATTCTGTCTGTCCCTACGAGAGTTTAGTTCCACCTGGGGTGGTGAACACACCATACAATATACAATGACATAGTATGAAACCGTACATCTGAAACCTATATAATTTTATTAACCAGTGTCACCCCAATAAACTCAATAAAAAAGAAAAAATTTAGTTCTGAAAGCACTAAATTCTGAAACCAGTGAAACGCCAGAGCCCAGAATAATCCTGGCTCACAGCAGGCACTCAGCAGATTTCTCAAATGAATGAACAAATTGTACAATTATGTTAGGAAATATCTGACATAACTGAACAGATGTGTCAGAAAAACAAAAACAAATTTTAAAATACATACACACCTTCAAAACACTGTCCACTCTTGGGGTTGTATCAAACCTACAGCAAAACATTAAGAATGTTAATCACATGAGCCCTGGTTGGTGCAGCTCAGTGGACTGAGCGCTGGCCTGCGAACCAAAGGGTCATGGGTTCAATTCCCAGTCAGGACACAGGCCTGGGCTGCGGGCTGGGTCCCCAGTTGGGGATGCGTGAGATACAACCACACATTGATGGTTCTCTCTCTCTCTTTCCTCCTTCCTTCCCCTTTCTGAAAGTAAATGCATTCAATCTTTAAAAAAAAGAACGTCACACGAACAACTGGCTTCTGGACTACTCACTGAAACCAGACTGACTCGAGATCCACAGAAACGCCGCCTCAGAGAATCCACGTCAGAAATCATCAGCACCGACAGAAGAGCACCTCTGTCCCCACCACTAGTGTCCACACAGGGAAGCCACGCCCCTCCCATGGACCTCGATCCTTTGGAAAGGCCAGCCCTCGGCAACGGCATGCCTGGGCACCGAAGGACTAGGCGCCTGGGGAAGCTGGTGGTACAGCCCCACCCAAGAACAACCCAAATGGTCATCAAGCAAGGAGGCAACCAGGGTCTGAGACAGCTGAAGACAGACGCTGCCAGGTAGCTGAGGGAAACGCCTGGGGGAGGCGGCTGTCGTCCCGCGTCCACGCTGCTCATCAGGATTCGGCCACTGAGGGCTGACACTTCCCCTACTCCACGAGGCTCAAGGCCAGGCTTTGGCCTTGCTGTACTGCACACGGCCAAAATCAAAGCTTCAGAATTGTACTGATCCATAGCAATAAATGCAATCCAAAAGCGCTCCAAAAATGTTTGCTGAATTTTTTTGTCCCCATGTTTTGCTATACTTTTTCTATTGGCTGTTTTAAAAGAAATTCAACATCAATTCAGTGCCATTTTTAATGCTTTTTTAGCTGTAACAGAACACATGACTGCTCTCTCAACCACAGCTGTGAAGGAAGGCTGGCCATAGAAAACGTGAAACACAAACCCCATGCAGCGCGCAGTGCACAGGATCACTTTAGACACCGGCACAGGGCAACCGAGGCCTCACGACACCCTCATGTCACCACCAAAAGGGACTTGAAAGGTAAGAAAAACACCTTACAATGTGAAACAAACCAGGCTTGAAAGCTGGCCTCCAGTGTCAGCATTTCAGCACCCAGCAGACGATCACCGCTGACTGGGGGGGCAGGGAAGAAAGGCCTGCTCCCTGGCCCCAAGGACAGGTGGCCGCCGGACCAGCACAACTCTCGCTGGGTTTACCCCCCTGGCCCACAGCCCCAGAGGGCAAAGGTGAGCAAACAGGGAACAGAATCAGGGTCTCACTGAACCCCCGGCAAGCATTCACCCTAAATGACCACATCCAGCACGGCCAGCTGCCCTGAGGCCCCTGGAGGCTGAGGGAGCTCCACGGGGCCAGAACCACCCCAGGAAGCGGGTCTCAGCCTCAACACAAAGGTGGGCCTCCCCTTCTGGGGCCCAGGGTGGATGTGGGTGCATCCCTGGCCTTCATAAATCTATAGCATGCCTCCTCCACAGGAGCCTTTAGGACCCCACTGCCCACATCCTCATTACTGGGTGATGGTGGCCCACCTCTTTGCCAACAAAGCTGAAGGAAAACTCGTGAAGCGCAGGTTGGAAGTGATGTGTGAAATCAGGCAGGGAGCAGCATTTCGACTCTATCTTGTGGCCACGGCAGCACCACGGCCAAGGCTGGGACCCCCTCCCTTTCCGACACATGCATCTCACTGTCCCAGCTCCTCGTCCCAGTGGAGCACTGGCTGCACCTGCATGCCCATTCTCACCCTCTGCATCCAGCCAACCTGCCAGCACTCCGGGCCGGAGCACATGCGCTGGTTCTGGCTCAGCCTCAGCCCCCAGCCCCACGGGAGCACCGAGCTGAGCCCAGAAAGTCTTCTTGCTACAGCAGCACATGCTACCTGCACCACACTTCCACCACGTCTGCTTTCATACCAAAGTCAGAAAGATGTGTGAAATGGCAAACGCCAGCATCAGCCAACACACCCAGTTTGTCCTGGAAGCCTTGGACACCACGTGAACTCTGTCCTCCTACAGCAGCTGCGGGGAGGCCCCCACCATGCCTGACAGCAGCCATCCCCTCTGGAGCTCCTGCCCGTGGGGTCTCACTCTCAAGCCTCCGAGCACGCTCTTGGGTCCAGCCCAACCATGCTGACCAGTCAGGGACAGGACCGCAGGGGCATGCCTGCATCCCCCCTGACCAGACACACTTCCACTGAACAGAACATGTAACAGGACCACAGGCCAACAGGAAGCGCCCCAAAGTCTGACCTGGGACCATCTTCTCCAGAGGCCTCTGCTCCTCATGTGCTCTCCCACTCCCTCTGCCCTCCCTCCAGCTCTTGCCCGCCTCCAAATCGGAGAACCCCCGGGGCAAGGGCCCACCTCAACTACCCTATTTGTACTCAGGGGTCCTGAACACAGGAGGCACTCAGTCACAGGGAAGGTATGTGTCTGAGCTCCTTAGGTGCCATTTCTCTGACCCCGACACAGTAGGCCCCGTAGCAGGCCCAGATGCATCCCAGATCCAAAACCCAGGGCCCCACTTATTCCAGAATGCAGACACACACAGCCTTCAGGGGAGCACAGTGCAGAGCCCTCACCTGTCAGTCCACTGTGACATCCTAAAGCAAGCGTGCTCTCAGAAATGCTGCCAGCCAGGGAGGCCACACGGAGCTTCAGGGCAGTGCATGGCCAGCGTCACAGTGAAATGAATTCACCAGGGACTTACAGAAAAAGATACTTAGTTCTTAGAGCATTCCAAGTTTTGAAATTTGAGCCACGGGAGGTTGGCCTCATCCCAAGAACCTGCAAAAACGAGCAGGGAAAATCCTGAGGAGCTCAGACCTGCCCCATTCGGGGGCTGACACGGGAGCCACACCCTCCATTGGGGTCAGGGCAAACCCCACAAGCCTCCCTTCTGGTCTGCCTCTACTCAATGTTTCAGAAGCCAGGGAAGTGCCATTTAATCCACATGGGCAGCCTTCCCAACAACTCTGCAACTTCAGAATCTGACATAGCCTGCTGCCAAAAAGCCAGAGTGAAAATCATTTCAAGAGGAAAGAAAAGCAGTTCTAGGTAACTGGCATGAGAAGACACTTATCACCAGGACACATCAACTTGTCACAAAAGACTGCCTGCTCCCTTCAGAGGAGCCAGAAGGGACACTGGAAGACGTATGGACAGTTCCTAGAAGCAGCAACCACCAGCCTTGGCAGGAAAACTCAACCTGGACCAAGCCCTTCCTTCCTCCTCTGCCTGGTGGCCTGTCTCTCTGCTTACCCTCCGTCACATACTTCCTTAATCGGATTCTAAGAAATACAGATTGTGCATGAGAATGCAAAAGAAAATATGCCAGAGGAGCATTCTTTTTCAAAAAGTCAGCATTTTTAAACTGTACAGTCAAGACTAAAATGAACCTTACATTTTTTAAAACTTTAAAAATTACAGAAGAGACTGACAAACTCTGATCAAGTACCAACTTTAATTTTTACACTGAAGTTTAAGCTGAATTTACATTTTTATGTTCAG
Source organism: Carollia perspicillata (assembly GCA_004027735.1). NCBI lineage: Eukaryota > Metazoa > Chordata > Mammalia > Chiroptera > Phyllostomidae > Carollia > Carollia perspicillata. Next base: position 33,850 of record PVKM010008679.1, read on the forward strand.
TTTCTCCATGTCCAATTTCTGATTCATAAGAAATGGATTTTTTGCCTGGCTGGTGTAGCTCAGTGGATTGAGCACGGGCCTGTGAAGCAAAAGGTCACCAGTTCGATTCCCAGTCAGGGCACATGCCTGGGTTGCAAGCCGGGTCCCCAGTAGGGGGCGTGTGAGAGGCAACCACACATTGATGTTTCTCTCCCACTTTCTCCTTCTCTTCCCCTCTCTCTAAAAATAAATAATTTTTTTAAAAAGGATTTTTGCCCTGGCCTGTGTGGTTCAGTTGGTCCTACAACCAAAAGGCTGTGGGTTCGATTCCTGGTCAGGGTGCATATGATTGATACCTGACATGTATGGGAGGGCAATCAATCAATGTCTCTCTCTCTCCTTTCCTCTCTCCCTTCCTTTCTCTCTAAAAGCAATTTTTTAAAAATGTCCTTGGGTGAGGATAAAAGAAAAAAATGGGGTTTACGAACAAATAACGTTTTTTAAACTTTAGTCACACTGAAGTACAATGCAGAGGCTGCCAAACCCAGCAGGACTGACAGACACAAAAGGAACCGGGCAGTGGGAGGCGTGCACAGGTGCGGCACTGAGGGGCACTCCAGCAGCTCACCAGAGCGCCTGCAGCAAAATCGCATGCCTTCTCCAAGAAATGGGGAGTTTAGGTTTTTGCCAAATGGCTAACTACAGCTTTCCACTGTTTCCCTTCACCCGAGTGAGTACCTGAAGGGACTCGATAAAATGCCTCCCAGTGCAGGGTAGGTGGGATGTATCCCGAGGGGACAAGGGCAATTTCCTGCCCAATGATGGGTCTCAGAAGAACAGGGACCCCTAATTTCCTCCGAGGCAACTCTGAGTGTGACGACACTTCCACAGCGCTGCACACTGCCGACGATGCTCTGGTGCTGGCATGCCAGGCAATGGCAATGCACAAAGACAAGCCTCGGCCGACCGCACCAACACGGCTGGAGCTGCGCCAGTCCTCTCCTTCATGGACTTTGTCTCAACGCACGCACAGCCTGCCCTGAGTTCCGCAGCCACAGCTGGGACTCGCTGGACATGGAGGGCCCACTACGCACTGATCTGCGCCATTTTACACAGGGGACCTGAGTGCCCGTGAATTTGGGTATCCACAGGGCCCTGGAACCAATCCCCCTCAGATACTGAGGGACAACTGCAGTCAGGTTTCTGGGGAATCAAAGGTTATATGCAGATCCACAACTGCACGGGGCTTGGCCCCACTGCCCTCGCACTGTTCAAGGGCCGACGGCATATGACTCTCCTCCAACACATCACGTGCAAAAAACAAATGAAAGTTCCAAAGTAACTGAACAAACAGCAACTAACTATTACTTTCCCAGGGCCAGCAGCTCTGTCATCTCCTTTGAGACTGCTTGAATAGAGTGTCACTGTGGGCAGCCTAGAAGGACCCCAAGAGCACTGCGCTGAGCGAGAAGAGCATCTCAACAGGACGCATGCTGTCCAGCACCCTGGAGGTGGGATATGAGGACCAGAACAGGTGAGCAGTTGGGAGAGGACTGGCCACACGGGGTAGCACGGGGGCTCTGCAATGATGGAACAGCTCTGTGTTTTGGTGGAGTGGGAGCTCCACAAAGCTACCGATGGGAAGAACATGTGGGCCAACACACATGCACCCATGCAACAGCCTGGGGGAAGTGTAAGCAGGCCTGGTGGCCGCACCAGGGTCACTCTCCTGGTGCAGCAGTCACTCTCCCTAATAGGAGATGTCTACCTCAGAGGAAGTGGAGTGAAGGGCCTTCCCTGTCCATTTCTCGCAACATCCTATGAATCTATATTTGTTTCAAATTAAAGAATTATTTAAAGCCCTGACTAGTGTGCCTCAGTGGCTTGGGTGTCATCTCATAAACCAAAAGGTTGTGGATTCGAATCCCAATCAGGCCACGTGCCTGGGTTTCAACCCAGGTCCCTGGTTGGGGGTGTGTGAAAGGCAACTGATCGATGTGTCTCTCACACATCAGTGTTTCTTTCCCTCTCTTTCTCCCTCCCTTCCCCTCTCTAAAAGAAATAAATAAAATTTAAAAATAGAAGTATTTAAAAACTGGGACTAAATAAAAGGAGCACAGTTTTTTAATGCCAGTTAGGAGAGAGAGAAACAGCTAACTAACGCCCACACGCTGAGCTCACATTAGCTGAATTCAGTGGCCTCTGGGCTGCAGTCGATCAGGAAGGATCAAGTTCATTCTGAGGCACTGACTTGGTTTGCTATTTGTGCCACGAAAGCAGGAGGAGCCAGGTCCCTGCTGCCCACGCTGGGCAGTGTCCTACCCTTCGCAGTCCGCCAGAAGCAGGCTGCAGGCACGAAGTGCACACCCATCAGGGCAGCTCCTAAAGGCCTTACGGGGGAAGTCTGAGAAACCAGTTCAGAACGACGGAAGGGGGCTGGGACTTCCGCGCTGACACCCAGGACCTCAGTGATTCTTCAGTTCCACGGCCACCCCTCTGTCAGCTGGGGAGACCGAGGCTCAGTGCTCAGTGGCAGCAGGTCATGGAGCAGGTGAGAGGCCCTTGGCGCCCACTCTCCAGAGCCTGGCACTGGGGTCACCCTCACTGGAAAACAGCACGCGCGCAGCATCAGAGACAGGCAGTGGCGGGATGGTGGGGCCGGGGAGACTGGGCCCTCTCCCCACCACACGGGCATCAAGCTCAGGCCACTTCTGGCCTGGTTCCTTTCCAACCCCGTGCCCAGCTACCTACCCACACTTGTTTAGACGCTGACCCCCTGCTCTCCACACAGGACTTGGCCCTCTGCCTGCCCTTCACACAGTGTCAGCCTGAGAGCCATCTCCTCCAGGACATCCCACCTGTCTGTTCCTCTCCTTGGCACACACCTCATGCCAGACACTGTGCAGGCAAGGGGAGGGTGACAAGCAGGACAGATGCCATCCCCACCTGTGGAGCTCAGGGGGTGGGGCGCAGCACCCCAGGCTCGTAAGGGAAGGCACGGTGCTGCAAGTGATGGGACAGTGGCCGGGCTGCAAGGCCGGGCAGGCGCTTCTCAGGAAGAGACCTGCCCGGCCCCCCATGAGGACTGGACAGCCCTCCTTACATCAGCTCCTCCGGGGAACAGACTGTGTTATTCACTGGTCTACAATGGGGGCTCTCAGCAGGGACAGCTCTGCCCCACAGGGCGATGTCTGGACACATTTTTGGTTGTCACGACAGAAGCATCTGGTGTAGAGGCCAGGATGCCACTAAGCACAGGACAGGCCGACACAGCAAACGACCAGCCCGAATGTCCACAGGATGGCAGTGGAGAAAGGCAGGTCCAGTCAGTCAACAAGCGCCTTCTAGTCGAATGCAGACCTCGCACAGAGCACAGGCCTGTGGCCAGCCAGCTGGGGGGGCCGGAGGGGTTCCACATCAGCACCCTGCCAGATGCATCTCTCTTCCAAGGTGAAGGACAAGCTCACAGCTAAGTCAGGGCTGCTGGGGAGTCCCCTGAAGCAGCCGCATACACACGCAGCTTTACAAGATGCATTAGAAATAAGACAATGGTTTTCTTGGAAATCGTGTTCCACAGCAAAGGGAGAGAGAAGGGAGAGTACTGCCCTCCTTGCGAAAGCACCCAGGGTGTTTCCACAGCCACTTCTGGCAGAGCAAGGGAGGGGATGGGGGCCCAAGCCGCCCAGTCTGAGTCCTGCGCCCCAGCAGAAGGAGCAGAGGTTTCAAACCTTCTTCAAAATATATCTTAGCTCTGGCCCCGGCTCGCGTGGCTCAGTGGACTGAGCGCCAGACTGGGAACCAAAGGGTAGCAGGTTTGATTCCCAGTCAGGGCACAGGCCTGGGGTGCGGACCAGGCCCCCAGTAGGGAGCGCTTGAGAGGCAACCACACATGGATGTTCCTCTCCCTCTCTCCCTCCCTTCCCCTCTCTCTGAAAATAAAGTCTTAAACACACACACACACACACACACACACACACACACACACACACACACACACCCCTTAATCCTAGAGCAATAAACAAAGTCACAGTCAACATCCCAGACAAGAAACTGGCTTTGTGCTCACATTTTCAATTAAGTGTAAGGCACAATCTCTGAAAACCCACAAGGGTATCTGCACACCAAGAACAAACTTACTGGGAACAGGCTCTACCCACCCGTACCACCTGGGGGTGGGTTTTCCCACGCTGAGGGGACACGCAGGGCCCTGAGCCAGGCAGCAGGCTGAGCAGTGTCCCCAAAGCGGCCCCGCCCTGGCCCAGGCCCACCGTGGGGTCTCCCTGGGAAGCGAGCCGGCACAGAGCTGCTCCCCCACTCCCAAAGCGAAAGCCCACGCCACTGTAGGAAAGGCTGGGTTAAACACTCCATTACTAGAAACACGGGGACCGCTGGGCGATGACATCATGCTGGGGAGGGGCGCCTTCGCAGGAGCCCCTCGCGCTGCCACTCCACCGGGCCAGGTGCCCGCCCGGCTCCCCGCCCCGCACCCCCGCACCCCGGTCCGAGCCCCAGGCCCTGCCTGCACCCCCGACTCGCCGCCCCGCACGCCGGGTCTGCACCACCACCCTCGGGCCCCCGCCCCCCGGACCCCCGCCCTCTCAGTCTGCACCCCCGGGACCCAGCCCTCCGGGTCTGCGCCCCCCCTCCCCGACACTCACCCTCAAGGTCT
>PVKM010008680.1:0-38507 GCA_004027735.1 Carollia perspicillata
CTCTCACCCAAGCTGCATGGTCCCAACCTCTGCCAAAGCTCCATGATCCCAACCAACTCCACCAAAGCTGCGTGGTCCCCTCCTGGTACAGCTGCTGTGCCTTGGTTTAAATCCCTGTGCTGACCTTCCTCTGCAGCTTCATTTCCAACTCCTCCCACAATCAGTTACACCTGCCAGCATTCCTGTATTCTTCAGTTTTACTCAGCTGCCATAGTAAGTCCTGGCAGGCATGGGGGGAGTTGCTTCCTAGTTACATCCTGGGTTGAAGTCACTCCCATCGCCCTGGCTCAAAGCAAGGCCACAGCTATTTAACATATCGATGAAATCAGTTAAAGTCTATAGATAATGTTAAATGACCATGCCAGAGGTTAGCTACAAAGCTGTTGCTATGCAAAACGACTCTCAATGGCCCTGCTCCATGTGTCCCATCCCCCAGCTCAGACTGGTAGGGGTGAAGACATCATATATATATTTTTCTCTAATATTTCCTGAACACCCTGAGTTCTGGACCCCATTACAAATCCCCATTTGGGGGCCCCCTTTGGCTGCACCCTGTTACAGATATAGCATGGTTTATTTATTTGTTCACCTAGTGAAGGACACCTTGGTTGCTTCCAAGTTTAGGCAATTTGGAGTAAATCTGCCATAAACACCCATGTGAAGGTTTTTGGGTAAATATTTCTCAACTCTTTGGGGTAAATACCAATGAGTAAGATTGCTGGATTATATGGTAAGAGTATATAGTAGTCATTTTTTTTTATGTGAGGTGTTGTGTTTTTCAGGGTTTTATTAGGATTAATTAGATAATCAATGGAAATTGTTTCACAGAGTGCCTGGCGTATTGTAAGGGCTTAATCAATGTTAATTATATTTGCTGTTATTATCACATGAAAGATGAGATAAAACTCCATTATTTACAGTAAGATTGGAAAACTAGGTACAGAGGAGAGAAATGTCGGAGGAAAAGTGTAAAATAATTTGACACATAACTTCGTGTGAGGTGTCTGCATCTGTTGCAGTCCCAGAGATGCAGCACGTGCTTGTCTAATACTTGTTGCTCAGCATGAGAGGAATACCCTGTGTTCGGCCTCCTAGTTTCCCACCCTGGCTTTGGACTGATTAAGTAAGATTATGCAAGGTAATTGTAAGTAACGGTTTCTAATTCTTCAGCTAATAAAAGAAGAGTATTGCTAAATGCACTCTAAATCCAAATCATATAAACCCGATCAACAATTAAGGTCGAAGTGGTACAGAGGGAAAGCTGTAGACAAACAGTCTAGAGAACCATGTTCACAGCCTAACTCACTCTGTGGCTTGCTTGGGAACTTGGACTTCATCCTTACTAATTCAGTTTGCTCCCTGCAAAATGGGAGTGCGTCTCCTTCATGGTTATTTAGATAGTGAGATGAGATAATGAATGTGAAAGTAATGCCTGAAATTTGCATTAAGTCAGTAAGTTTAAGTCTAATTTTAATAAATAGAGTCACTGAATAGCTTGCTCATAATCAGTACCATAATCATAAATAAAACATGCAAAGTCATTTGGCCTCAGTAGCATCTTGACTAATTTCTGTCAAGCAGTTCTTTTCTTACAATGGATGAATCTATGTGGACACACCATCACTCAGTTTAGAATACCCAATTGCACTTACAGAGTTACATTTTCTGTTATTGTCCATGCATAAAAGCATTTTTCTCTAATGCAGAGAGTTTGATAATAGAAATACATAGGAGAAAGCAAAAAAAAAATCACATTTTTTCACCACCAGGAAATATCCAGTTCTTTTTGATTTTTTATCTTTCTGTCTATAGCAAGCTAAATATCCATAAAGGGCAACCCAGATATATGTTTCTTAAAATTGCTATGTTAAGAATACATATTTATGTTTCATCTTATAATATTCATTAAGTATTGGTTTACATTTTAGTGACTATATGTTAATAATAGACAATACAGAATCTTTGTCGATTTCCTCTCTTTCTCTATCAAAACTATGTGATTTATCTAAGGCTTCATTTTTATGGATAGGTTTATTGTTTTCTATTTATTTATTTCCATGCTAAACTTAAATAATATATCAGGAAATATTAATAGCATTTAAGCTGGCAGTGATTAAGGAATAAAGCCCTTATCTGTGATGCCAGCAATGGACTCTCTCATCAGGCTTCTAAACTCTAAGTCTATTCTGAGGCCTTTGAAGTACTCATTTGGGCTGAAGCCACTCAGAGAAATTCAGCAAAGTAAGTGGTTTGAAGCAAACAAAAATATAAATCCTCAACTTTTCCCAGCCTTGCATAATCATCATATTCATTTACTTTATACCAAATTTGCCATTGTGGAGGTTACGTTAACCAAACCTGTCTCCCCCATTTGGGTTTTTTTATTTTTTATCTTCTGACAGTGGCTTCTCAGTCTGCAGTTGAATTTTCCAAAATACTTAAATATTTGACATGCATCAGTTTTATTACTAAGGGCCACTCTAAATTATTTAATGATAATATGGATCTATTTATTATATTTCAAAAATATTTTAAGATAGTATTTGCTTATGAGAGTAGCAGAATATTCAAATTATGTTTCTTGAGCTTCCTTTAAAAGAAGGAAGATCTTTTTTGTTTTATTGTTTCTAAACTTTGCCTAGTGATAAAATTACCAATATCATATACACAGTGGCATAAAAGTAGGTGTAGAGTTGTTAATTTGGAAAACAACGCAATAATGAATCGGTAAGGCATGAATAAACTCACAACTGTAAAGTTGCTTTTGCCTCATCCTGTAACATCTGACCCCATCTGTGGAAGGAAAACCATTGAAGATTCCCCCAAAGTCCATTCCCCCATTTCTCACATAGAGGAATACTCCAAAACTTCCGATTTTCTACAACAATACAACCTGTTTATATTGATTGAAAATAAGTACTAATCGAAAACTCATTACGTCTTAGAAATTGAGAGTATAGTAATGAAGTCAGACAAAGTTCCATTTCACATGAAGTTTACATTTCAGAGGGAAAGCTATGCATAAATTAAAAGACTGTTGGATAATGTTACCAAGTCTTAGGTCCACTTATTATTTTGTAAGAGGTACATTCTCTTCGTGTACTTCACAAATAAATGGAATTCTTTATCTAAGTAGCACTTTCAGTAAAATTTTTTTGATTGGAGTTGTTGGTATTTATTGTTTGTTTGCTTAATAATCTAGTATATATAGTCAGGACATTGCTCTACAGAAATAAAAGTATAAGATTTGTTGAGTGGTTAACACAATTAGACAAATTCAAATTATTCTACATTATTAACATGCTACACTAATGTTAAGTTTAGTATGATATATCTGATACATTTTGAAATAATTTTTATCCATTCATCTAAACAGCATATTATAATAAAATGTGTATGTTAAATATTATAGATTAGCATTTTGAACATTAGAATGAAGTTAATTTAATAACAGCGTATATATATCACCAGGCAATTGAGTCATTTTTTTCATTCTTTACATTTACATTTAGCTTTTATTTTTTTTAAATTTCCACTGGAAAACATTTTTTATATCTAAAGTGTGTCTTCAAATATTTTTGTTCTCCTTCAGGAATTTGCTGCACTGACAAAAGAATTAAATGCCTGTAGGGAACAGCTTCTAGAAAAGGAAGAAGAAATTTCTGAACTTAAAGCTGAAAGAAACAACACAAGAGTAAGTATAAAACTACCTCTGCTTGAAATTGATTCCATATATGGTTCTGCGCCTTATCTCTTATATGTGAATAAAAATAAACATTTAAACACTTCAGGAAGACTTTAAGCAGACATCACTTAGAGTCTGTTGCTTAAAGTAGAGGACAATATACTACAAAACTCAAAATAAGAAGACAGGGATCCTAAATTACAGTCTTGGCTACTAAACCACTATGTTGCCTTAAAAAATGTTCTTATTCCTTTCAGCCTTTGCTTTTTTCAATTTTAAAAGGAAAGGCTAGATTTCGATACAAAATTTCAGACTTTCGAATAGTTGTACTGGGGTGGGAGACCTATCCCCATGCCTGGAGATGGGTCACGGGAGAGGTCTGACGGAGGAGCCGGAGTTTGGTTATGAGGTACCAGGAGGGAGTGTCGTGCCATTGGTGCTCCCCTCTGCCAGCAAAATATTTATTTAAAAAATTTTAAGTGTTAAAATGTAAAACCACTGGAACAGAAATCTCCTAGGTAAAGGAGGCGTATCTCTTCTGTTTCAGAAGATAGCCATGAAGACTTTCATTTCTGGTATTCTAGTTTTGTGAAACTGATGGAATTTACTATATGCTGCCCTTGGAGACCTACGTGTTGTTTCAATCTCATGACATTTAACATTAGAGTTTAGAATTTGATCAATGATGCTGTATTTTCTAGTTATGAAGTCACTAAATTTCATAAAATATATAAATTGCCATATAACTCATAAATGAGAGCAGTTTTTGTACTAAAGAACATTGAGAAAAACCACTTTGGGGTGGATAGAGTTCAATTTTACATGAAGCTGTGAAAAATATTTTAAATGTTAGAGCTTTAACAAATCCATGCTGAGAAAATAATGCACAGTGAACGTATTCATTCATTTTATGCTTGGTCTTTGAGAGCAATATACGAAGGATGGCTTCACCAACAGAGAGCTTGTGCTTCTAACGAGAGATGCCATCACTTAAACAATGAGTACATGATCCAACCCAGTCTATCTCCTTATTCATCGGGGGCTTATTTCATGGTAAAGAGAATTCGTTCAGCGTGCACACAGGAATTGGTTTTCATTGAGACTTTAATGAGCACTGCCTCAAACAGGACATAGTGAGCAGTCTTTACTTCATGTGTTATTAGGTCATGTTATTAGATCATGTCAAAGAGCAGTCATATTAATTTTTCTGTTCCTTTCTTCCTCTGTATGTTTTCTGACTCTTGATTTTTTTAGTACACTTTTTTTAAAAATCAAATTTAAAGTTTATTTCTGCCATGATATTTATTCTGCCCCATTTCATTGTTTCCTATTTTAACACTTTTGGCTTCATTCCCTGATGGAGTACAATATGCCAAATATAAAAGTGTGAGTGGGAATCTGAAAGTGGAAGGAGATGCAAACCTCCAGGTAGCCTTCAAGTATTCCTCATATTTAAAATGCACAAAAACTCTTTTACTAGCTGTGTATTTCTGCTTTATACAGCCTTCCTTTCTACAGTCCCCTACTCCCTTCCACAGCCCTTTGTGGGAGGTGTTATAATCATCCCCATTCTGCAGATGGGCAGCTGAGCTCAGAAAAGGGCAGATGGCTTGCCCAAAGTCCTGCCATAATAAATAGCAGGGAAAGGATTTGAAAGGAGGGCAGAATAACTCCAGAGCCCAGACCCTTCGCTCTAAGCCTACCAGCACAATTACTCAAGTTAAATCCGTGAAAACAACACCAAGATTGACAACAGCTTAGAGGAGACATTGCCTAAACGTAGACCAATGCAGTACAGAGTGTGTCGATTTTCTTGATTGTGACTAATTTCAGAGAAGTAGGAGATTTGGGGACAGCATCCACACAGTTTTTTTCATGAGATTACATTCCAAGAGACACACCAGTACATGTGGCTATTGTACCTGCAAAGGAACCTCAGGTCATAAAAGAACTAAGGCAAGCTATATTTAACATACCTGTTCAGGCATCAAAGTGAGCAAAAGACAAATATTTAGTTCTAGTAGGATAACAGAAATTGGTTTTAAACATCACAATAATTACCTTGAAAGCATGAATAAACCTTTAAAATATTTTTTCTTTTTGAATTTATTTTCAAGTTATTATCGACATACAAAAATATGTTAATTTCAGGTGTACGAAATAGTGATCAGACATTTATTTACCTTATGAAGTCATCACCACAATCTGTGTAGTGCTCTGTGCCACCATTCACGCTTATTGCAATACTAGTGACTACATTCTTTGTGCTACCTTACAGCCCTGTGGCTATTTTTATCATTGATGATTTGTGCTTCTTCATCCTGTTTACCTTTTTTGCCCATCTTCCACCCAGAAACCATTTTTCTACCTTCCTTAAAAGCAGTTTTCATGGATGATTTTTGTTGTTGATTATGTCGAAAAAATGTATGGAATTTTTTTGTTCAAAGTATCGATTGTATAACAACTACGTAACTTACATAACCATCTCTCATCTCCTTCACCACCCCAAAAATATCCAGGGCTGAAAAATTAGACATATAGTCTCTCTTCCCCATAATTTCCTATTAAATGTTGCTAAATACAACAGCTTTATACATTTTATATAATGTTTTTCTTCCACGTGTTGTCTTTTTCTTCTTGCCATAAACACCTACATTTTATGGTCATGGAGAGAAAGCAACAAGCTAGTATTTTCTTCTCACCCCTGCAGAATATTTGATTGGCGTTAGATTGTGAGAAAGTTTAAAGCAGAATTGTGTGTTTTAATTTTCAGGGTTCTCATAAATTGTGACTCTTCTCTTTCTACCTTGGGTAGTTAACATATGGATTGAAATAACACACACACAAAAAACAGCCCACAGGTAAGAAGAAGCTGGAAAGTAGTATTCAAAGTTATGAAAGGCAAGAACCTACATGGAGGATTACTCTATCCATCAAATCTATCATTTAGAATGTAAGGGCAGATAAAGTGCTTCCTAGATAAGGTCAAGTTAAAGGAGTTCATTATCACCAGTCCTTATTATATGAAATGTTAAAGGGACTTAGAAAAAGAAGATAAAAATATGAACAGTAAAATGATAGCAAACTCACAACTATCAACAACTAAACCTAAACAAAAAGGAAAACAAAAACAAACTAAGCAAACAACTAGAACAGGATAGAATAACAGAAATGGAGATCTTGTGAAGGGTTATCATAGAGAGGGGAGGGGGATAATGGGGGAAAGGTACAGGGAATAAGAAGTATAATTGGTAGGCATAAAATGGACAGGGGGAGGTTAAGAATAGTATAGAAAATGGAGAAGCCAAAGAACTTATATGTACAACCCATGGACATGAACTAAGGGGAGGGGAATGCTGGCGAAGGGGGTTAACGGCAGAGGGGAATAAAGGGGAGAAAAAAATAAGACAACTGTAACAGCATAATCAATACAATGTACTTTTTAAAAAGATTATTTGTAAGAAGAAATTTAGTTCAAAAATTTCCAGCAATGCTGTATGTCTGTATGCCTGTATAATGTATGTTTCTTTGTGTACATATATTCATGGTATCATTTCAAGGGAATTCCAACATAACAGTAGTCACCATCCATAAATTCCCTGCAATTTTTTTAGTGTACCTCTGCAAGTTTTATTAAAATTTACACTAAAGTGTAGCTCTCAGAAAAAAATACACTTAGCAGATTGTTGTGTTATCTTGGATGATTTTCTCTTTATTTTTAATTTATTTTCATTTGTAAGCTTAAAAGCCATAGATACCTGCTATAGTAGAATACTTTAAGCCACATGCTCCAGGCTAATTTACATTTCTCATTAAATTAGATTCTTATTTTTTTTAATTTTTAAATTTTATTTGTTGTTCAAGTACAGTTTTCTGTCTTTTACTCACATCCCAGCCCACTCACCTAGCCCTTCCCCTTCTCTCCCATTTCCATGCCTCCCCTAGTTTTTGTCCATGTGTCTTTTATACTTGGTCCTGTAAACCCATCCCCATTTCCCCTAAAATCCCCTCCCCTCTCCCCTCTGGACACTATCAGCCTGTTCTTTATTTCAATGTCTTTGGTTATATTTTGCTTGCTTATTTGTTTTGTTGTTTAGGTTCCTGTTAAAGGTGAGATCATGTGGTATTTGTCTTTCACCACCTGGCTTATTTCGCTTAGCATAATGCTTTCCACTTCCATCCATGCTATTGCAAAGGGTAGGAGCTCCTTCTTTCTTTCTGCCACATAGAATTCCATTGTGTATATGTACCATAGTTTTTTGATCCATTCATTGACTGATGGGCACCTAGGTTGCTTCCAACACTTGGCTAGTGTAAATTGTGCTGCTATGAACATTGGGGTGCATAAGTTCTTTTAGATTGGTGTTTCTGGGTTCTTAGTGTATAATCCTAGCAGTGAAATTACTGGGTCAAAAGGCAGATCCATTTTTAGTTTTCTTAGAAAATTCCATACTGTTTTCCATAGTGGTTGTACCACTTTGTAATCCAATCAACAGTGCACTAGGGTTCCCTTTTCTCCACAATCTCTCCAACACTTCTTGTTTGTTGCTTTGTTTATGATGGCCATTCTGACCGGTGTGAAGTGGTATCTCATTGTGGTTTCAATTTGCATCTCTCTGATAGCTAGTGATATTGAGCATCTTTTCATGTGTCTCTGGATCCTCTGTATGTCCTCCTTGGAGAAGTGTCTGTTCAAGTCCTTTGCCCATTTTTTAATTGGGTTGCTTGTCTTCTTAGAGTGGAGTCGTGTAAGTTCTTTGTATATTTTGGAGATGAAACCCTTGTCTGAGGTATCATTGGCAAATATGTTCTGCCATATGGTTGGTTCTCTTTTTATTTTAATACTATTTTCTTTAGCCATGCAGGAGCTTTTTATTTTGAAGAGATCCCCTTTGTTTATTCTTTCCTTTATGTCCTTGCTCTAGGGGACATATCAGTAAAAATGTTGCTGCATGAAATATCTGAGATTTTCCTGCCTGTGTTCTCCTCTAGGGCTTTAATGGTGTTACGGCTTATATTTAAGTCTTTTATCCACCTTGAACTTATTTTTGTGTATGGTGTAAGTTGGTGCTCGAGTTTCATTTTTTTGCACATAGCTGTCCAGTTCTCCCAACACCATTTGTTGAAGAGGCTATCTTTACTCCATTTTATGTTGCTGCCCCCTTTGTTGAATATTAACTGGCTGTAGAGACTTGGGTTTATTTCTGGGCTCTCTGTTCTGTTCCACTGGCCCATGTTTGTTTTTATGCCACTACCAGCCTGTTTTGATTACAGTGGCCTTGTAATACATACAGTTTGATATCAGGTACTGTGATCCTTCCTACTTCACTCTTCTTTCTAGAAATTGTAGCTGCTATTTAGGGTTGTTTATGGTTCCATATACATTTTTGAAGTGTTTGTTCTTTGTCTGTGAAATATGCCATTAGTACTTTAATAGGTATTGCACTGAATTTGTACATTGCTTTGGGTAGTATGGACATTTTGATGATGTTAATTCTTCTCATACATGAACACTGTATATGTTTCCATTTGTTTGTGTCTTCCTTGATTTCTTTCTTCAGTTTGTGTAGTTTCTGCATACAGGTCTTTTACCTCTTTGGTTAGGTTTATTCCTAGGTATTTTATTTTTCTTTTTGCTATATCAAATGGGATTTTTTTTTCTTGGTTTCGGTTTCTGCTTTGCTGTTTCATTTTTGGTAACAAAAATGCCATTGATTTCTGTATATTGACTTTGTATCTCACTGTTTTGCCGAATTCATTTATTAGGTCAAGCAGTTTTTGGGTGGAGTCTCTATTATCCATGTACACTGTGATATTGTCTGCAAACAGTGACAGTTTTGTTTCCTCCTTTCTAATTTGGATGCCTTTTATTTCCTTTTCTCGTATGATTGCTATGGCTAAAACTTCCAAACTATATTGAATAGAAGTGGTGAAAGTGGACAATCTTGTCTTGTTCCTGATCTTAGTGGAAAAGCTTTTAGTTTTTGTCCATTGAGTATGATGTTGGCTTTAGGTCTCTCGTATATGGCCTTTCTTATGTTGAGGAATGCTCCCTCTATTCCCACTTTGCTGAGTGTTTTTTTTTTTAACATGAATGGGTGCTGTACCTTATCAAATGCTTTTTCTGCATCTATTGATATGATCATGTGATTTTTGTCCTTGCTTTTGTTTATGTGATGTATTACATTTACTGATTTGCGAATGTGGAACCATCCTTGCATCCCTGGGATGAATGCCACTTGGTCATGGTGTATAATCTTTTTAATGTATTGTTGGATGAGGTTTGCCAATATTTTGTTGAAGATTTTAGTGTCTGTGTTCATTAGCGATATTGCCCTGAAATTTTCTTTCTTTGTTGTATCTTTATCTGGATTGGGGATTAGGATGATTTCGGCTTCATAAAAAGAGTTTGGGAGTCTTCCATCATTTTGAACTTTTCAAAAAATCTGTGAAGGATAGCATTAGCTCTTCCTTAAATGTTTTGTAGAATTCTCCTATGAAACCATCTGGTCCAGGGGTTTTGTGTGTCGGGAGTTATGTGATTACTACTTCAATTTTGTCTGCTGTTATTGGTGTGTTCAGGCTTTCTGCTTCTTCTTCATTGAGTTTTTGAAGATTATATTTTTCTAGAAATTTGTCCATTTCACCTAGGTTTTCAAATTTCTTGGCATACAGCTCCTCATAATAATTTCTTACAATCCTTTGTATTTCTGTGGTGTCAGTTGTAATTTCTCCTCTTTCATTTCTGATTGTGTTTATTTGGGCCCTCTCTCTTTTTTTCTTGATGAGCCTGCTTAAAGGCTTGTCGATTTTGTTTATCTTTTCAAAGAACCAGCTCCTGGATTCACTGATCCTTAGTATTGTGCTTTTGGTCTCTATGTCATTTAATTCTGCTCTGATCTTGGTCATTTCCTTCCTTCTACTAGCTCTGGGCTGTCTTTGTTGTTGTTCCTCAAGTTCTTGTAGGCATAGGTTTAGGTTGTTGGTTTGAAATGTTTCTATCTTTTTTAGGTAAGCCTGTATTGCTATGAACTTCCCTCTCAGGACTGCCTTCATTGTGTCCCATAAATTTTGAGTTGTCGTGAGTTCATTTTCATTTGTTTCCAGAAACTTTTTGATTTCTTCTCTAATTGCATTCTTGATCCATTCATTGTTTAATAGCATGCTATTCAATCTCCATGATTTTGACTGTTTTGGGTTTTTTCCCTTGGGGTTGGTTTCTAGTCTCAGTGCCTTGTGGTCAGAGAAAATGCTTAGTATGATTTAAATTTTCTTGAATTTGTTGAGGATTGTTTTGTGTCCTATCATGTGGTCTATCTTTGAAAATGTTCCATATGCATTTGAGAAGAATGTGTATTTAGCTTCTTTGGGATGCAGGGCTCTATATGCATCAGTTGAATCCATTTCATCTAGAGCTTTATTCAATGCCACAATATCTTTGTTGATATTTGTTTGGAAGATCTGTCCATTTTTGACAGTGGGGTGTTAACATCCCTTACTATAATTGTGTTGCTATCAATATCTTTCTTGAAGTCCTCTAAGATTTTCTTTATGTATTTGGGTGCTCCTATGTTGGGTACATATATATTTACAATGTTTATGTCTTCTTGGTGGATTCTTCCCTTGAGTATTATGAAATGACCTTCTGGGTCTCTCTTTATGGCTCTTTTTTTGAAGTCTACTTTGTCTGATATGAGTATTGCTATCCTGGCTTTTTTTTTTTTTTCTGTCCATTTGCTTGGAAAACTTTTCCCAGCCCTTCACTTTCAATCTGTGTAGGTCTTTTGTCCTGAGGTGGGTCTCTTGTAGGCAGCATATGTGTGAGTCATGCTTTCTTATTCATTCAGCTATTCTATGTCTTTTGATTGGAGCATTTAATCCATGTACATGTAAAGTTATTATTGATAGGTACTTATTCATTGTCATTTTCGTACCTGTGTTCCTCTCTCTCTCTCTCTCTCTTTTCCTTCCTTTCCTTAAAGCAGTCCCTTTAGCATGTCTTGTAGAGCTGATTTGGTGGAAGTGTATTCTTTTAGACTTCTTTTGTTTGGAAAGCTCCTTATTTGACCTTCTATCTTGATTGAGAGTCTTGCTGGTTAAAGTAGCCTTGGTTGTAGGCCTCTGGTTGTCATTACTTGGAATATTTCTTGCCATTCTCTTCTGGCTTGGAGTGTTTACATTGAGAAGTGAGTTGCTAACCTTATCAGGGCTCCCTTGTATGTTACTTCCTTCTTCTCCCTTGCTACCTTTAAGATTGTTTCTTTGTCTTAGAATTTTGCCATTTTAATTATGATGTGTCTTGAAGTGGGCCTCTTTGGGTTCCTCTTGATTGGGACTCTGTGTTTCCTGGATTTGTGTGACTTTTTCTCTCATCAAATTAGGGAAGTTTTCCATCATTACTTTTTCAAATAGGTTTTTCTATTCCTTTCTCCTCTTCTTTTCCTTTTGGTATTTCTATTATTCAGATATTATTATGTTTCATAATGTCTTGTATTTCTCTTAATCCCTCTTCATTCTTTCTGAGACTCTTTTCCTTTTCTTGATCTTTCTGGGTGTTTTTTTCTACTTTGTCCTCCAGCTCACTGATCTGATCTTCTACTTCATCTATCCCGATTTTGATTCCTTCTACTGTGTTCTTTAGTTCAGATATTGTATTCTTCATTTCCTATTGGCTCTTGTTGATAGCAGCGAGTTCATTGTAGTTTCCTTGTAGTTTCTGGTTATTTGCTGTGAGCTCATGGAGATTCCTGATAACCATTGCTTTTAACTCAGTGTCTGATTGCCTGATGAGGAGACTGCAAAAGGAAGTCATAGTGCAGGGGAGGTGGTGACTGATACCCGGTACGGAAGGTCCAACTATGCCTAGCAGCCGAGCTTTCATCAGCTTTCATCTATTCCCCCTGTACGGAATAGATGACAACAGGAAGGGCCATCCCAGGTGTCAGAGTAGGAAAGGGGCTTACCACTCTGGCGTCTTCTCCTGGCTGTCTCGCCAAACACTGTCACAGGTGGCACAGGTAACCAGGTTCTTGGTGATCAGGACAAAGAATTGTACTGAACACCCAGAATTTATAGCAGAGAACATGGAAGCAGGCCAACTCCAAGCAGAGATTGACCTCATGGGCTGGAGGGACTCTATTCTTACAGGGCAGATTCTTCCTGGCTAGTTTTGGCAGGCTTTTACTGTGCATGTACAAGTAGTTGTATTACTTTAAAGCTATTGCACATGTGGTCTCCCATGACTTTCCCTGATTGGCTGCCAGGGAAGGGGGTCCCACAATGTTACCTAGTTGACATCCCCTTCTCCTGGGGTCCCCCTGTACTAGTTTTGCCTTTCCCTTCTCCAGAGAATTATAGCTCTCCGTGTTAGAGATTGGTGAAAAGAAAGGAATTATTTATTGAAGTTATACAGACTTAAGTGTAATGACTTAATATCTTCATCAAAATCCCCAAATCCCTTAAAACACCAACAAACACACACAGTCCTTCTTTCCCCCTTTGCCCAGTCCAAGGTACCATATCTCAGGAAAATAAATAGAAAGCCAAGTGGTGATTCTCTGCTACAGCTGCGTGGCAGTTCTCTGTAAAGCCGCGTGGTGGTTCTTACCCAAAACTGCATGGTGATTCTCTGCTAAAGCTGTGCTGGTGTTTCTCTGCTAAAGCCCAGTGGTGATTCTTCTCATGGCTGCCGCAGGGAGGGTCCCCACTCTGCCAAAAGTGTGTGATTCTCCTTCACATGGCTGTGGGGGCCCCCACTCTGGCCAAAGTTTCATGGTCAGTAAGTTTCAAACTTACTAAGCACTAAGAAATGTGATACTAACATGTGACACTAAATCTAATAGTGGCATTGTAAAAACCAAAAATTTTCATTACAGCCCTGGCTGGCATGGCTCAGTTAGTTGGGCATCATCCTGCAAAGTAAAAAATTATTGGTTCAATTCCTGGTCAGGGCACATGCATGGGTGCAGGCCAGGTCCTGGTTGGGGGCTTGTGAGAGGCAATCCATTGATGTTTCTCTCACATGTCAATGATTCTCTCCTTCTCTTTCTCCCTCCCTTCCTGTATCTCTAAAAATAAATAAAATCTTTTCTAAAAAATTTTTTCACTACAGTGTAAGCTTTAGGAAAAAATCCTGAAAAAATATTGTTATCTTTATATCTTTCCACCACAGTATCTTATATTTGCTTTTTCTTCTTGTTTGCATAACTTCTGCTTTATTTTGCATAAACACTATTTGTTAGCCTGTGATTTCACCATCCTTCTGAAAAGCTGTCCTACAAAACAGACTGATCATGTATTGCTCTTCTGTAGTAACATTTTAATACTGATAACCCAGTAGTTTTATTATTATTATTTTCTTTACATGTGTCTTTGTGGTTAGTGGCAGATCTCTTATAAAACAAAACAAAAGTGAATCCCAAGTCATGAAGCATTTGAAAGCAAAATTTCTCTGGGAAAGTCAGAACATAGAGTCTGCAACATAATTGAAACACTATTCACTGGACTGGAATAGATAGAAGTCACTGAATCGGCCCCAGTGACTACTCTGGGTAAATGCAGGTTCTAGACTACTCAGTTTAAAAATGATGTACACTAAAACTAACATAATATCATATGTCAACCTTAATTGAAAAATTAAAAAGGATGTAAAAATTGTCCTCTAACCTTTGTTTCCCAAAATGACTATTGCAAATGTCAGTTACTATATTCCAGTTGATTGCATACATTTTTCAATGACATAATTTGGAATAATTGAATGTATAATTATTAGTGATTATGACCATAGTTACTAGAGCAGCAGTGATTATGATTATCACTGTAATCACTATACAACATGTGATTATTTATCATTATAATCACATTTAAAGCCAGGTGATGATTATGCTTATTTCCTTCTATTAAACATTTTTAAATAACCAAATATAAATGAAATTAATTCAGCTTTAAACACTGTTAACAAGATGATCATGCATTGTACAATGTTTTTTAATAATTTTCATATTGGATCACACATATTATGTTGTGTTCTACTTCTACTGAATTCATACCGAAATGACTACATTTCCTAAATGAGTGCATACAATTGGCATTATACTTTTAAATTCAGTAACTTGTTATATGACAGAAATTAAATTTACTTTTAATGTATTTAATGAACCCTGGGTTAGATACAGGTTTGCACTTCTTTCCTGCTTACCCGCGTTATAATCTGAGGTTATCATTCGATATTATTTAACCTTCAATCTGTTAAGGTTGAAGTCACTTATAAGTATTAGTGACTTGTATCTATCTATCCCATATATATTTTCTGTTACCCCCACAGCTGTTACTGGAGCATTTGGAGTGCCTTGTGTCGCGGCATGAAAGGTCCCTGAGAATGACAGTGGTGAAGCGGCAAGCCCAGTCCCCCTCGGGAGTCTCCAGTGAAGTTGAGGTTCTCAAGGCACTGAAATCTTTGTTTGAGCACCACAAGGCCTTGGATGAAAAGGTGCAGTATTGTAAAAGCGTTCTTACAATTTTATATGTCAATTCCACTTAAAAAAACTAATTAAAAAAACTTTATCTACTAAATGGTGGAGTATTGGCAAAAGTTTTCAACTTGACTGTGTTTTCGCTGAGGATCACACGCTGTGCTCCTCGTCTTCAGCCAGGGCACACCCGACTCCTGACCTCAGTCAGCTCAGAGGGACACATTTGAGTTATAGGAGAGTCATGTTTAATACATGCGACAGGATTGTTGTGCGTATTTTGCTAATATTCATACCTATGTTTTTTTTAAATATCACTGAATCCATGGGTTATCAAGTTAGACTTCTATTATGGTACATTATGGTCCTATTCCAGATAGTCAGTTGAAATTTAATGCTGTCATTCAGCCTCTCTCTCTTTCTCTCTCTCTCTGTCCCTCTCTCATTTTCTCTTCCCCTGCCTGTCTCTGAAATGCATGTATATAGATGCCAATGGTGAAAACTATTAACGAGCAATTAAATGTATTTAGAGGTATATATTAGAACAAAGCATTTTTTAGTCTCTAATATCATAGTTATGAATTCATATTTTTAAGTCTCTGCATGTTAACAGCATAAAGTATTAGTAGAAAATCCTGCTTTAGGTCTTAAAAACAGCTATAAATTTCTTTCAGCTGTTCCTCAGATATGTTTTACTGACATAAATAAGCCAATGTGATAATAATACCCTTTGCAGATTAGTAAGGCTTATGACATGATTTCCATTTTGTAAATTTTTAAGAATGAAAATTTTAGAATTAATACAACTTTAGGATTTTGTAGAGTGGGAATTGGGTCACTTCATTGTAAAACATCTGACAAGTTCTAAGCATTAAAATCCAAAGTACGGATTATTACAAAGTGATAGGTTTTGACATGCAGACACTGTAGCTCTATTTAATATTTATTTGCATGTATATTTTTATCATTGGTCTTTCAGCTGTTCTTAGAGTAGAGGATTATGTGGAGTGTGTGTGTACATAATGACAACTGTAATTCTATCTTCCATATTATTGTGGAAATTATTTTATTTTTCATTTTAGCTATGAGAGGCAACTAGTTTATAAATAATTTTGAATAAAGCCAAATGAAAATTATATAAAGATCCCTTATAAATATAATATTAACTAATGCGGCTTATCAAATAATCATTTAATACACTTAATGTTGTTTTATATTACATCCCCTTTCTTATTACAAAAGTACATTGTTAAGAATTTTCAAGCCTTGATAGAATATCTGTTATGTGTCAAATTCCTTGGTAGGCATTTGGCACACAAAGATAAATAATACATTGTTCTTACAGCTGAGGAGTTTTTAATTAGTGTTGGACATTCACATGTCAATAACCGGCACAGCTAAGAAGAGATGTGTACAATGTGATATGTAGTCACAGAAAAAACTGTGACTTTTTCTGCTTGAAAAAGTGACAAGAAAGTCAATAATGTATTCACAGAGGTGACATTTGATCTGGGTATTAAAATGTGTCAGATTTTTTTGAGCAGAGAAATAAAGATACAATTAACAATATGACCAATATATAAAATAACCCAGAGCTATAAGAAGAGCATGGCCTGTTCAGAAAAAATTTAATGTGACTTGAATGAAGAAAGTACTTGAGAATGTGTGGTTTGGGATGCTCCCTAGAAGCACTCTACACTATTTAAGTGAAGAATACCATAATGAAGGAATGAATAAAAAGCAATAAACAGCTTTTAAGAGAAACAACCTGATGGGTATGAGTACATTTAGGAAGAAAATGGTTGTCGTACAACTTAGTATATAGAGGTAATTGCTATCAGTTCAGTGAGCATATCATAATTAAAAGAAATATTTTTTTTACCATGGCCCCAGAAGCTGAAACAAGGTGTAATAACTTACCAATGGTGCCTTGCATACCAGTGAGTTTAAGAGCAACTGAACTGATTATCAACTACGTTATGATGAACAGCCTAAAGAAAAACTTTTATGACTTTGGGCTCTAATGTTGGATGGACATGTATGAGTGCCTTTCTCTAAGGATCTTCTGAATGAGGAGAGAATAATAGCACCTGCCTCATTGAGTTGTCATGCCGATTAGGTATGACCTGACATGTAAAGCTCTTAGCCCATGTGCTTAGTATATGTCAAATGCTCAGTGAGTATTAATGAGTATTACTATTACCATGCATGTCTCAATATTGAAAGAACTTTCAAACTATATAAAGATACTGTTATCGCTGTTGATTCTCATGCTTGTCTTAAATAGTATTTCATTTAGTCATTGATGAATTACTATGTGCCTAAGCAACTTCATAGATAAGTTTCCTAAGAATAGCTCACTGCTTCTCATGAGGATAGGAATGGGAGAGGAAACAGATATAAAACATATAAATTCTAATTTAAGTTATGGATAATATATTCAAATTTAAATAGAAGATCAAACGAAGATGCAATTAACCATATCTTGAGGGCAAGAAACTACCAACTTAATCACACAGGGCTTAGGACACCTGAAGAGCTAAATACAGTGAAAAAGTCTGAGTGTGGTCTGGACAACACAATGACTGGCAGTCTTCATTGCTGATTGATGCCCTTGTTTATACATCCACTGAGTTGTAGGGTGGAAGTTTCACAATTAGCTAGGACCAATAGTAATTTTGAGAGCACTCTCCATCACCAATTCTGTGGGCTGGAAGAAATGAGAAATATATATATGCTTTGCTATCACTGAAATATCATTGACTATTTTTTTAAAAAATATACAAGATATGTATGGGAACTATAGCAAAAATATTAAATATATATATACACTTCCCCTTTTTTCTATGATCTAATACTGCAATGCCAAAACTAGATTTGAACTTCTGGTGTTCAGAGATTTTTTTCACAAGTGGAGTTATTACAGAATTGAAAATTCCAAAATGAAACCCTGTCAATGACTTAATTTTTATTTCAAATATATGCTTATCCCACAAAAGTTTCATTTCATTAAGAAACAGATTTGTCGTGTTCAGGGACATATTTTAATTCACAGGAACAAAATTTCTGTGGTCTTGAAACATCTTTTGGGAAGAAAAGTACTCATCTTTATTTTTATACAATTATGAAGAAAATAGATATAACATTAAATTATGTATCAAATATTCTAGATATACATAAAGTATTTTGGGGGGTTCCACTATAGCTTCCACTTATACAAATAAATACTCAGTATTTCTTAAAGACTATGCAGAAAATTGATTAATTGAACATGATTAAATAGTAAAAACAGAAAAGAATTAAGTATTGAGACAAAGCTATTAACTGTGTACTTACATTTAGGGGAAGAAAGCAAATCCAAGAAGAAAAATAAAAATGATTATGGCATTCCACTGATGCTATGTTCAGAGTAGAGCAAAAAGTTAAAAGGCTTGTCAGAGATACTACTTTTTGTTCTGTATCAGTGGAGTTCCAGCTATGAACACAGGATAAACTACAAGGGTTCTTTAAACCATGGAAAAGTTACCCTCTTGTCCTACCCGTTTTTTCTTACTAAGTTTAGCTGAAATTAGTGAGTAATGAATTAAATACATTCTCATATAAATGTGAATAAAATTTTGTATTATAATATATTGATGTTATATAATACCAATACATCAGCAATTTTACATTTATAACATTAATTCAAAATATATTCATAATTTTTTATTTTCTTGTAAAAACAGCTTCAGATTCATTACTTTGTGAATGATATAATCTCAAGTTGTACATACTATTCTAAATTTATTGAGGGGTAACTCAATTTTCTTAAAGGCTCAGTATAATGAAAATATACATGTTTAATTTGTGGTAAATAGGAAACAGCCTCAAACAGTTTCTATGATTTTCAGTTGAGCAAAGAAAGTCAGGAAGCTCTTTTAACCTACAAGATAGCCTGGTTTCTGCCATCTCTTATATGACTTGAATGACTCTTTTAGAAACATTCCAGTGTATTAGTGAATCTTTTAAAGTATGATACCTTCACAACATTCTAAATGTGATCTAACCAGAGTTGCATATAGTGAGATCATTTACTTATATTTAACCATTTCAATTTGTTGTTTTCATCAACTAGGATCCCTGAACCTTTATCAGACCACCCATCTCTAATTGTCGGTATTTTAGGAAATGGGCATAAAACTTTACAACCGTCCTCATTAAGTATCAAGCACATCTCATAGCATTTTTATTCATATCTGCATTCCACAGATCAGCAGTCCTGCTCATTTCCCTGCCTTGGGGAAGTAGGAAGATTTGGTTTTTGGCATCTACCCAAGATGTTCATTAAAAAGTATTCCCCAAGTCAACTCATCAAAAAGTTCCTTTCAAGTAGCTCTTGTTCAGTCATTAATAAGAGCTAGCTTTATGCATTTTTATGTACAGTCGGATATTTGTCCAGCAGCACTGGTACCTGGCAGTCCGTCTAGCACACCGAAGTATCATGGAAGAATGTGCATAATTGCCTTTGATATAAAATATCCATTTATGTATTTATATTAACAGTTTCTAGAGAATTTGAGCATAATAAAATACAATTAATGTTAAACTCCACTCAGACACTTATTCTTTATTACTCAAGATTATTTCAGGAGTCAAGCTCACCTAGTCACCTGAATATGTATCAGATATCATTAGAAAGTACAAATATGTAATTGATATATTTTTTAAACATTTTATTTGTTTTTATTTTTAGAGAGAGGGGAAAGGAAGGAGAAAGAGAGAGAGAGAAACATCAATGTGTGGTTGCCCCTCACATGGCCCCCACTGGGGACCTGGCCTGCAACTCAGGCATGTGCCCTGACTGGGAATCGAACCGCGACCCTTTGGTTCACAGCCTGCACTCGATCCACTGAGCTACACCAGCCAGGGCTGTAATTGATATTTTTAAAGAATTTCAAATTATATTCTGGATTTATCTAGTGCTTTTTATTTGTTTGCTAATTAGAAAATAATGTTATAACTCCAACTTAAAATTGTTATGCATGTTTTTATAGGTTTCATATAATACTTAATTTATATTCTCCATTAAATCTTACAAAAAGAGAAAAATACCATTCATTAAAACACACACTCAATGAATTACCAAAATTATAATAAATTTAAAGTTTTTAAATATAATTATATACTAAAATGCATATTCATTATTCAAATACTGTAACATTCCCATGGAAAAATCTTTGTTAATTCATAAATGCTCAAAAACTCACCATAAATTACATCTTAATTTGAATCTATACATTTTGTTGATTTTTTTTCTTAAGGAAAATTAAGCTGTTGTAGTCATTAATTCGAATTCAGTCAAATTTATTTTCTAAATTTTTATAAATGTACTTTTACATGATAAAAATATTTATGCTTTTGAATAAATGTAATAAATATAGAATGTATATATGAAAATGTAATAAATACAATTTTAGAAGTTCTAAGAAAGCAAAAATAAAAGTAACACTGAGTTTTATTTGTTTATGAAACATTTGTAAATCATAATTGTTTTCAAACTAAATATGCAGAGTCTTTAGTTCTATAAAATATAAGGTTTGACCTTTGGTACCTGGAAGCTAGCTAGAAATTCCAGAACAAGGTGCCTTTGTATTCCCTCATAGCACTGTAGGCCTCTAATCAATACATATGAGCATATGGGCCACGGACAGCATATTTCAGAGTCTAAGCATCACTTCCTCTTGGACAAATCATTTTTGAAGCTAGGTAGTAAATGCCAAATGTAAACTGATTTATTATTTTAGAGAAATAGAAAGTTTTCTTGCCTACTTTTTTATGCTTAATCAGTGACCATTTTTCAGATGAATTTATAATACACTTTTGAACTTTGCCTCCACTTACCATGAATCTGAATTGAGAACAAGATGAGTCTACTTCCAACTCCACGGGAAAATCTATCCTTGAACTACTAAAAGGACTGACTTACAAGGAAATCTCTTGATACAGTGAAACTATGAGGTGACAATGTATCGCTGAGCACTTAGGACTATAAATAGTTGAATAATAGACCACTGTGACTGTCTCTGATAACACTAATGGTGGATTAACAGCTTAACATGCATGGGATGTACATTACGGCACATGTTATATTTTGGTTTTTCTTCTAGGTAAGGGAACGACTGAGGGTTTCTTTAGAAAGAGTCTCTGCACTGGAAGAAGAACTAGCTGCTGCTAATCAGGAGGTAACACACCAAACTTTCTCCTCTTTTGAGGTGCAATATAGCTAACATAGTATCTCTCGTGTTGTACGTCATGTTTTTCAAAACTGTCACAGAAAAGTAAATTACATTCTGTATATGCCACTGGACAAGGCCTCTTGACACTGGTGCCAGAGTCATGTGTTCTCATTTCGGGTGTTCAGATCTTCCAGGGAGAGGTGGAAGGAAATTTGGAAAAGCTAGTGACCTGTGAGCCAGTGCGATGGGGATCCCGAAGGTCAGCAGTCAGAACGCCAGTCCTTCTGGGAAGGAAAGCACAGCTCCCGAGTTGGAAAACATGTACAGTGTCTGTTAGACTTAGAAAATGGTACAAATAAAGTTGATTCCTTGGAGATATAAATATATTTTCCTTCAGGTCCTTGTTATTCTTATCTTCCGAAAGCATGGTGTCTGTGTTTATAGGCATCATTGAACCCATTTCTTTTGATCTCATTCATGACTCTAAGACAGTATTTTATTTATCATCTCAGATTTAAAGAGTTGTTTTTCTTTAGAAGATTTTTCTTCTTTCGGTTATTAGTGTGTAAATGAACTTGGACATTAGAATATATAACAAATTTATAAATATATATAACAAATTTAATCTGTGTAGGCCACTAAAATAGCCCCCCCATCTCACACACACACACACACACACACACACACACACACACACACACACATTTTAATAGTAAGGCAATTTTTCCAGTTTATTCCAGTAATGTAAATATTATTACTAGTAATGGACATACTAAAATAATTTAGTAACTATTGAATTACTTAATAAATAATGAAAGAAGTGGGAGGTCAATATAATTAATTATGTATTATAAGTGAATTCTTAACAAAATAATATTTATATTTATACTACAGACATCAGCAAATTCACACATTTTTCAAACAAGCTAAAAATCTTACCCACTACAAACTCTCTATTCCTCAAAATAAGCTGACGCAACTGAGAAAGTTTACATAGGCTTTTGTTTATTCCAGGTTAACAATTCAAACTTTAGAAATAACTGATTTAACTACAGGAAGAAGTAGTTCGATGTGACTTAAAGGCTAGCAGTGGTAAAAGCATAAATGATGGCACAGTGGTTTGAAATGTACCAGATGATTTAAACAAAAGGAAGAGAGCGGTACTTCCCAGGAAAGAGCCTGTGAGATAATGGGTAATGAATGACAAGAGCAACTCGGTCCTTCCATGAGAGAGAATATGCATATTATCTGTCAAGGGAATGTGCTCATTCTTAGAATGCGCAAGAAGAAAATATTAAATGTTTGTATTTTATCCTTGTTCATTTTGACGTTCATGTGTGCGTATGTTTGTTTTGGATGAATCAAAAATATTTTATTGATAAGGGTAAACAAACAAAAGGTGTGGTGACTACTAGTTTAAAAGTCTTGCCTAATATGGCAGTGAAAAGGTTTCTATTCATTGTAAACATAGGTGTAGTGGGACTTCTTGACTGAAGTATTTATGCTGAATAAAAACATTCAAGTGAGGCTCTGAAACCATTCCAGAAATGGCAACTCAATAGTCCAGTTGCTCATACCAAGGGAAAACAGCAGTTGAGAACGAAAGAGGAGAAAAGATTTTTGACTGTTATATTCAATACAGTTTTAGCCCTCAACTATTACTATAGTCTCCTGTAGGCAGTATAGTACAGAGATTGCTTGCACATAGATTAAATAAGTTTTGAATCATTAAAATTACCCTTAAAATATATAGCCTTTCTGAATGCTTTTGTTTTGTTTTAAATTATTTATATAAATAAAAGGAGAGTAATTGTATATTCATTAACTTCAATATATCTTGTCATTGTTGTTCATTATAATTAATTTCCATGGTGCTTAACCTGCATTCTTACTTAGAATGGCACAGATCCAGAAATAAAATAAAAGAAAATAAGATAAAATAAAATAAAATAGTCTCTTAGTTTTCTAATAATAAGTCATTTAAAAATCATTAGTGACTTTTAAAGAAAGTACATAGGAAAAAGTCAGCTCTTCTTAATAATGCTATTATTTACTTCATAACAAAATACTAAAAAAAATGAGAAGACAGTTTGTCTTCTTGATTTTCTGTAGTAACAGCAAACTACAAGAAATTTCTGTAAGTAGGGCATCATTTACTGGTAATAACAAGATACATTTAGAAACCTGACAAAATCAGCTTAGAAAAACTCATGCTATTGGCAGCATTAGAAAGGGGAACTAGATGAAGTTTGGATATTAGATAGAGGAAGTAATTGAAGAAGGTATTTTGGAAAATAAATATAAAAAATTTCTTATTAAAAAAGGAAAACTTATTTAAGAGCACATTCTTAAGAGCCAAATAAAAATATGTAAGATAGACAAAAATAATCAGTTATTAGAAAGAAATTTCTGAAAATGACTAAATGAACCACAGGTAGGGCAAAATTTAATTTAATGCTTCAGATTTTAGATTAAAATTATTATCTATGTACAAGTATCCCTCGTAAGTCAAATCTATTTGTTTCTGAGTTCATATAGCTAGCTTGAAGAGTGAGGGTACCACATTACCAGAACCTGTCTGGTTCCTCAATTTCTGATAGTGGTAATGACAGTTCAGCTAGCCAAAAATGTATCCAAACATTTTCTGAATTATTTCACTTCCTGCATTCAGAAGGAAAAATCACTGCGGGGCTTCAGACTGCAATTGTTACCTTGATAGAGACACATATGCATATAACAGTATATATGTAAATGCATATGCAGAGTCTAAAAGATAATAGAGGTTATCATCATTACATTAATAGAGTTTATTCCATTATCTGAGTCCCTTGGTCTCTCTGTGTCTCTTGTTGTTTCTTCCCTATCCCATTCTCCCAGATGGTTTGGGAGTTATCTCCCTTAGTACCTTTTCTTTATATAATCTCTCCTGTGGAGCCCTCATGCATTTCTTGTCCATCCAAGGCTTCAACCATGACTTCTATGGAAAAGAAACCAAATCTACAGCTCAAAGTTCATTTTCTTTTCTGAGCTGCACAGATTTTAAACACTGGTTTGGCATTCCCTCCCAGCTTTGCTAATGGTTGCACGGATTGTTCTCTGCCACAGGTGTCTAGCATGGGACTAAGGGGAGAGACTAAAATTCAGTTCAGGGTTTGCTAATCAAGATATGTACCTGCAGGGCTGTAACCACCTACTGGGATCAATTTTTTTAATATATACAAATGCACCATAGGCACTGTTAGGCCTGAATCTCTACCTAGTTCTCCCAAGTATGCTTAGATTCTCTATGGCACATGCATGCAATGAAATTAAGTAGCACTATGAAAAGAATATGAGACAACTATATTGGGAAAGAACTCCAAAACAGTCAACTTTACAAAAAGAAAGAAGTTGAATAGTGTGATCCTAATTTTGTACAAGTACAAATAATGATAATACATTATTGTGAGGTTAGAAAACAAATTTTATATAGAAATACAAACCTGTCATTATTAGTTGTCTCAGGTGTTTACAAGTACATATACTATTTTTGTAGCATTTGAATTTTTAAAAAGTTTTATATTATAAACAAAACAATACACATTTTAGGGTAAGATGCTATTTTCCCTATTTGGCCATTCTGTTAATCACTTAATAATAACAATAGCTAATATTTACTGAGTACCTTAAACCTCAAGGCACTGTGCTAAATACATATACATCAGCAAAACAATACTGGAAGTTACGTACCACTGCAGATAAGCCCAGAGAGGTTATTTCTCCTAAAGTGACACTGGTCTCTCTGACATGAAAATGCACTGGTCTTTGAATTTGTTATAATTCTCTGTGTTCAGGCAGTTCCAACCATATATTTAACTGTTTCCGCAATCTACCCTCCCAATCCATTTACTCTTATCTTTTTCTACATACATTAAAACCACCATAATTCAAGTATTCATTATTTCACACCTGGGATTTTACAATAGAGTTCTGTCTGTTTTTATCTCCTATCCCTTTCTACTAAGTTATCCTTCAAAATTAAACTTATTAAGTAAAACCTCAATCATATTCACTATTTTTAACATTCTGATATGTAACATATAATATATACCATATTAATGTGTTAATCAGGTAATATAATGTACTATATTAACATGTGTATGACTATATATTACATAAACCTGTAATATACACCCAAGAATCTCTTCAATGGTCTTACCTACAAATCCAGCTTTAAGTCCCATTACCCTACAGGATCTGACTAAGGTCTAGTTAAATTATTGTATTCACTGTTTTTGAAAGCAGCCAACATTTGTCCTGCCTCTACATCTTATGCTAATGTCTCTCTTGGGATGCTTCTACAACTCCAGTTCACCCATTAAAATTATACTTTCCTATTGAAACTCAAGTTCAGATACCATCATAAATTTAATGAAGTATTTTATTATTCCTTGCCAACAGTCATTGCTTCTCAGTTTAAATAGCTAATGCTTATTGCTTCAGCACTTAGTATGACTGTTCAACAAACATTAGGGTTAATTAAATACCTGTCTAACCCTAGGTTGTTAGTTCCCTGAGAAAATGGACTGCATCCTGCTCATTTGTATTTATTTCATTACTACAGTGATGTGGACCTTGTGGTCAATATGTATTTGTCAACTTTCATTGTACAGAGTTTGTTGTGACTGGTGTTTTCACATGGTTTGTTACCTATTAATAGAGTTTGAACAACCTTAGGCATGCTAAATAAACAGCAATACATTGATTCATATGCATCACATTAATATGATGTTTATTGTCGGGGATGGGGAGGTTGAGGGAAATGGGGAGATAGTGGTCAAAGGATACAAACTTTCAGTTACAAGATGAATAAGGTTAGGAGATTGAATGTACAGCGTGGTGACTATAGTTAACCATATTATATCACATACTTAAAATCTGCTGGCAGTAGATCTTAAATGTTCTCACCACCAAAAAAAAAAACAAAAACAAAAAACAAAATGGTAAGTAACAATGTACGGCAATGGCTGTGTTAGCTAACCTTTCATGTTAATCATTTTGGAATATAGCGATATATGACATCACCACATTTTTCACCTCAAATTTACACAATGGTATTTGTTAATTAGATCATGATAGAAAAATATTTTTTAAGTTTTCCTAGAGAAAAAAATTACCTACAATATGGAGGGTGACTAAAAAGAGATTACCGAATGGACTTGGACGAAAAGAAGGGAAGCAGACAAGAGTAGGGAGAGGGGAGAGGTGGCAGACAGGCAAATCTGGGTGAGAGATGCTAGGGCATGGGCCTTCTCCTGTAGAAAGTGGTGCGCCAACTAAGTTTTTAAAGAGGAAGGAGATAGGATCATATTTTTTAATTTTGCAGATCAATGGTAATCCAAAAGTTAAAGGTAAAAAGTATATATGATAGTAAAGGGACAGTATTTATAATTCAGATTTTTAAAATTTCTTGAAAGTAACAAGGGCTAGGGTGAGAAAGTAATGAACATAGAGTAGAGTTATTATCCTTTCTAGCATTTTTTTATATTCTTTTAGTAATGGAAAATACAGATATAAATGACAGAATCAAAGTAGTACTGTAAATAAATATATATATATACACACACACACACATAATCAAAATTTGCTTTTATTTTTTGCCTCTTTGAATAGCCCACACAGGCAGATTGCATTGTTAGCACTGAATACATTTTACAGGTCATTATCCTAAAAAAAGTGAGCACAGATTATTTAGACACAGAAAATACAATAACATCTTTATTCCTTGCAAAGTATTTTTGTTGCTGCTTAAAATTGGAAACCATAAAAAAAAGTGCAATCAAAGGAAATGAAAGGAAAAATGAATAGATTATATCCTAACAATGAGTTCTTCTTTAGAAGAAGCCTGTATACTTTAAAATTATTTAGTTAAGCCAGACAAATGGATCATTCAGAAACTATAGTAAAAAATCAGTCTACAGACTAATTTTCAGTGAATACACAGGAGTGCTTATTTAAAAAACTTTTCTGCATGATTGCATTATATATAAAAAAGAACTGGTATATATGGTTGTAGGCTGAACTATATTTGTACATTCTATATTTGTTTATTCCAACAACTTAATTTACTAACTTGCATAAGAATTTTCTTAAGATTTCATTTTACATCATCTACAACCAATCTTATCCCTGAACTCTAATATCTTAAGAAAAAAAAATAAAGAACTTTCAAGGGCAAATAAAGTACTTCGTACATTAGAAGAATATTAGATCAGGATAGTGGGAGGAAGTAGAGGCAGCAAACCTGTTTGAGGGGTTTTTAGGACCACAGATGGGCCATGGCTATTGCTTTAAATATCCTTCACTATTAGTGATCTCGACAATCCTTTCACTTGGGTTAAAAATAAGTATTAAGTTGAATTAATAGAAATGAATGGAAACATGGAAAAGGTGAACAGATACAGGCAAAGGCGGAACCTACCTTAAAAAGCCAATAAGAGGCTGGGAAGAAGTGATGAATGCCGGAAACTCAAGTGACTCAAAAATCTTTAAAACAAATAAAGATAGAAATAGAAATATGGAGGTAGAGGTAGAGGGAGGGAGGTAGGAGAGGGACAAGAGAGAGTTTTATGTGTAGGCATTGTGGTGATCAACAGTGTAAAAAGTTTCATGAAGGCATGTGGGATTATGCCTAATATCAGGTGATTAGACTTATCATTAGAAGGTCAGTAAAAATGCTTGCAAAGAGTTTCAATAAACTGTAATGCAAAAAGAGAGGTTGTGATGAAAGGAAATTGAGTCAATTAGAAATTTTAGAAATGGGACATGGTGAGTAATACTTTTCTGAGAGAAGTTTTCAACAAAGACAAGGGGAGAGTAAAAGCTGAATATATAGGCAATAATAAGAGATAGCCTATTGTAAAATTTTACAACCAATGGAAAGAAAGAAGGAAGGCACATAGGAGAAGGAATTATTTGTGGGCAGCACAGTAGAAGAAAAGCATGGTTTCAAAATAAATAGCAAGTAGTAGAAGTACTTCCTCTGAGAAATGGAGGAAGGAGAATGGGGTGTATAGTATAGCAGTGAATAAGGATTTTGATTTGGAGAGGAAAGAAGACACAGGAATTTCATCAGAGTCTTCCCAATGAAACAAGGATTACCTGCTAAGGGAAGTAAAATAGAGTTACTTTTTATGAGTTAAGAAAACTGAGAATAAGATATGGTAGAATATAGTAAGGAGCCAATAAAACTATGCAAAGAAATTTTAGTGTGAGATGGTAGACTCAAAGGAAGGTCTCATTAAGTTACCCCAGAAAATTAAACAAATTAAGTTTCCATAGCACTTACCAACTAAAACAATTAGAATTCTTCTACAGTATTTCCTTGTCTAAATCGATGACGTTCTTTCTGTTAATTCATAATAATTTGAAAGGAAGAGATACAAATATTAAAGTTGTCTCAGATGACTCTAGTCACTTGGAATAAATACAGAGGTGAAACGTTTCCCTAAAATTGAACAGAGGTAAAAATCAAGATGTTTCTGAAACCCATAAGTAACTCAGCTATATTTAGAGAAAAAGAAATTTAATAGCTGAAGATGATCCAGAAAATCATGTTGAATGGGGGAGAGTTGCTGATCAGTACTTATTAAAGGAATTAGCCTTGGGGTAACCAATAGAAATACTCATCTGATGTTATTAAATTATTTCAGAATCCCAAAACTAATGTTATTTATCTTGGTAGACCCTGTACCAATTACTCGTTTTTTTGTTTAATTCTGTCTCGTTGTTTGTTTCCAAGATAAAAACAGACATATTTTTTGTTTATCACTGCCTTTATAAAAATGATGAATCTTACAACTTTATAATTCCTCATGTTTACATATACTACAGATCCTAATTCAGCTGATTAGTTTACTTTCACCATTAGTAAATGTATGGAACTATTTTTATTGTTAGTACATCCCATGACTAACTTTGAATTCACACTTTAACAGAAAGTCAAATATAGTATTGGAAGCAAATCACCATGAAAAACTTCCCAGAAAATAGCCTTTGTTTAATGACAGCAGTATTTGCATAAATAAGGCGCTTACATCCTTGCAGTCTGAACATGCATCCCTAGAAGGCCATGTACAATTCTTTGATGTGATAAGGCCCACTTAGTGGGAACCTAGTCTTCCTGTTGAAATTGTATCATTTTTGTTAGAAACTTATTTATTTCTTAATTTATTTTATTTCATGTAAGAGTTTACTGATAATTGAACAACATCTTTTTTTTTTGCGTTATGTGGTCCACTCAAGTTTTCAGCATTGTCAGACTGGCAGTTATTCATAAATGCCTATAATTCTTTATTATACTTCTAGATTATCTTTTCTTAATAATACTGCAGTCTAATAATAAAAACTAAATTACCTAAGTTATTATCATCAATAGAAAATGTCTTCTTTGCTGTTCATACTTTTACTGTTCCAGTACAAAGAATCTTTTCCAGTAAAAGGGAATCAAGATGTATTATGATAACTATGTTAAAACCCAATAATGAAAATCGAGCTAAAAAAATTGCTGCTTGCTATGTCCACTATTTTTACTATTTCTAAAGCCTATGTGAAGAAATCGTTTAAAAGTTCATAGCAGCACAATTTACAATAGCCAAGTGTTGGAAGCAATCTAGGTGCCCATCAGTAAATGAATGGATCAAAAAACTATGGTACATTTACACAATGGAATTCTATGTGGCAGAAAGAAAGAAGGAGCTCCTACCCTTTGCAACAGCATGGATGGAACTGGAAAGCATTATGCTAAGTGAAATAAGCCAGGTGGTAAAAGACAAATACCATATGATCTCACCTTTAACAGGAACCTAAGCAACAAAACAAACAAGCAAGCAAAATATAACGAAAGACATTGAAATAGAAAATGGGATGACAGTAACCAGAGGGGAGAGGGGAGGGAATTTCAGGGGAAAAGGGAGGGGATTATAGGAACAAGTATAAAGGACACATGGACAAAAACTAAGGAGGGTGGAAATGGGAGGGAGGTGGGGAGCACTGGGGGGGTGGACTGGGATGGGAGTAAAAGACAGAAAACTGTACTTGAATAACAATTAAAATTTTAAAAAAGAAAGAAAAATTAAAAAAATAAAATATAGGTTAAAATTGTCTCCTGTAGTG
This sequence comes from Carollia perspicillata, assembly GCA_004027735.1. Taxonomy (NCBI): domain Eukaryota; kingdom Metazoa; phylum Chordata; class Mammalia; order Chiroptera; family Phyllostomidae; genus Carollia; species Carollia perspicillata. The sequence goes on from PVKM010008680.1 coordinate 30,522, forward strand.
TGTGAGACATCTGAAGTCTGTTGCCGATCTCATGAGACTCTTTTGAATAAATTTCTTCTTCAATAAAAGCAGAGGATTTGCTCTTCTGTGATAGCAGGCATGATTGCTTTATCTTTACATGTGGAGATTATAAACTGCTTTTTTCTCTTCATATTAATTACAAGGTCATGTTTGATATTAACACTTTCTTCATAAGCATCATAAATTGATCTATTTTAGTTTTTCCACATGTTTCCTACAGTATTCTTATAAGACAAATTATTTTTTTAATTAAATCACCCCGGCCAAGTGGTTCAGGTGATTAGAGTGCCATCCTGTACACTAAACAGGCTGACGCTCTCATCTCGTGCATGTGGGAGGCAGCTGATCGGCGTTTCCGTCTCTTTCTCCCCCTTCCTCTCTCTCTAAAATCAATGAGCATATCATTGAGTGAGGATTTTTAAAAATTTATTTTAAAAAATAAATGGAATACATTTTAATGAAATTTAGTAAGAGAAGTTTCAAAGTAACTGGAAAGTAACTTGAAATGAAAAGGTTCCAGTTTGAATCCTATATCTATCAGTTACCAATTAGGTGACCCATGGTCATTTATTTACCCTCTCTGCACGTTGGTTTTCTCATTGGTGAAATAGAATATTAATAAATCTTAGAACAGTTTGTCTCTCAAATTTCATGATATTTGGGTAAAACAGTACACAAGGAAGCACACTGTAAATTTGAAGTTCTAAAGTTGTATTGCTGTTATTAAGCTCAAAGGCCAATAATAGCTTACTAATAGCAATACAACTTTAGTTGTACTAATTACCTAGTTAGTAATTAAGTAGACAAAAACTTTTTTCTGTTGACAATTTGAACTTGGGGATAAACAAAATAACAGTAGTTCATTTTATTCTGAGGCCTAAATCGCCTTTTATTTATTTGTTTATTTTTAATATTTTTTATTGTTGTTCAAATACAGTTGTTTTTCCCCCACCACACCCCATGCCCCACTCACCCCTGCCTCCCATGCTTGAACCTACTCTTTTTGGCTTTGTCCATGTCTCCTTGATGGCCCTTCACCTATTTTTCCCCATTATCCCCCTCCCCTGGCCCCTCTGGTTACTGTCAGTTTGCTCTTTATTTCAACGTCTCTGGTTCTATTTTGCACTCTTGTTTGTTTTGTTGATTAGGTTCTACTTATAGGTGAGATTATATGGTTTTTGTCTTTCACTGCCTGACTTATTTCACTTAGCATAATGCTTTCCAGATCCATCTATGCTGTCATGAAGGGTAGGAGCTTCTTTTTTTCTTTTTGCTGTGTAGTTCACTGTATAAATGTACCATAGTGTTTTTAGTCCACTTATTTATTGTTCAATAAATAAATGCTGTACATTATTTGTTCATAGGAAGGTTCTGTAGCATGACCTGAATTTCATAAATGATCAGCAATTTACTTATTTATGCAACTGGTAATAATAATAGCATCTACAATTTTGAGGGCGCGATTATTCCCTGCCATGCACTATGCTAAGTACTATACCAACCCCCAGCACACACATGTACATGCACACACACACACACACACACACACACACACACACACTTTTGACCTAATCCTCACAGTTAACCTATGAGAAAAGTGTAATTACTACTAACATTTCGCAGATGAAGAAACTGAGGAGTAGAGGAACTGAGTGAAATGCTTTGTATATATTCACTAGTCAGTAAGAATCGAAAGCCAGGATATCTGACTCCAAATGTGAGTGTGTAAGAGTAGCCACTAGTATGTCTGGCCTTTCTCTTACTAAGAATATTTATATAAGAAAACTGTGTTTCTAAATTCACAGTTCACCTTCTGCCAGTTATTTAACTTCATTGTGATATCTTTATAGTTTTTTCCACAGATTATTTCAAAATTCATAGCTTCATTACATTGACAGAGAAAAAAAGCTGTTATTATTTGTTAATAAAACATGTTAAATCAATTAGTTAAGTTAAACTTGCTTTTAAATTGCCAAATATTGGGTTGAAATAAAACATTTAACTCCATAGAAAGAAACATTAAAACATCTAGTAGGTGAAGTTATTAGATCACTTGGTTTTAAGCTTTGCATGGAAATGTTTTCAGTGTCAGTGGCTCTGACTAGTTTTCTGAAGTAGATGGCATGAGAGCATTGTACTGCTCTTTATATTTTCAGTATGGAAAATGAGAGATCTCAAGTTATACTGAACAAGACCTGAGGATTTCTGCAGCATTTCTTTATTTCCATTTCACTTTTGAGAGAAATGAACAAAGGATCTCAAATGTAGAGAAATTTGGAAGTTCCAAATAGATGAATGTTTTGGTCGCTAAAAGGAAATGGATGGACACAAAGGATACAAGAATTGTTTAATCTTTTTTTTTTGTTTTTGTCTTTTTTATTATTTTTGTAAATATTACTTTGCTCATCATTTTAACTTTTGAAAACTCCGTAGCAGAAAACATCACAAATTTGATCAGTTGGTATCTACCATATGTTATTTGCTTGTCTTAGCCTTTTTGGGAGGTGCTGCGGGAACAAACTCTCATAGAGGCTTAAGCAGTAAATATTTACCTCTCACAGTTCTGGAAGCTGGGAAGTCAAATATCAAGGTGCTGGCAGATTCCATGTCTGGTGAGAGCCTGCTTCCTGGCACTGTCTCAATGTGTCCTCCAGAGCAGAATGAGTGACAGAGATCTCTGGGGTCTCCTTTATAAGAACACTAAATCCAGTTCCTGTGGGCTCCATATCCCAAAGGCCCCACGTCCTATTGTGATCGCATTGGGGGTTAGGATCCAACATATGAATATTGGGGAGACAGAAACATTCAATCTGTAACACCGTTACCAGCACTGAGACAACCTGCCAAGTCCGAGGGCACAATCCCTCACAAGACTGGTGTCTCTTCCAATACCAAGTGCGAGTTCAAGGGTTCCCTCATCTACTCTTGTTGTATGTAATTCACTAGAAAGACTAACAAAAACCATTGAAAGCTGTTATATCTACAGTTATAGCGTATTATAAGGAAATGATGCAGACCAAAAGTAACCAAGGAAAGAAACACAGAGGGCAGAGTCCTGGGTGGATTTCAAACTTCTGTTGTCCTTAGGGTGCATTTATCTCCTAGAACTGATGTGTGATAATACACACAGAGCACTGCCAACCTGGGAAGCTCACCAAACCTTTGAGTGTCTAGAGTTTTTATTTAGGTTTAAATAGGGAAGAACCATTGTTTGTCCAAGCAGTTAAACTCAGCCTCCAGTTTAAGACACAAAGCCTCCTGAATCACCTGGTAGGTCTTTCTGACGTCACCTCTCCCTAAGGTCAGACTGTAAAGAGTGGCCTGCCCCATACTAAGATCCACTGTGGCCAGACCTCAAACTGGACAAAGGTATTCCTAGTAGGTGCGACATAGATTACCTCCCCAAAATTGAGGACAAAGTCCTGATCTCTCTTTGGAGAGAGCTAAATTCTTTACTACACAGCTATAAATCATCTTAACTTTCTCTTTTTTTAAATCTTTTTTGTTGTTGTTTGGTTACAGTCATCCCAATTTTTCCCCATTTCTCTCCCCTGTTGATGATGTTTTTATGAATACTTGATGATGGGAATATCTCCATATATAACGATGTGTTGATAAAAACCGATGTTATTTTTCTACCCCCCAAAATAATGTAATTGGGAAGTAGGAGGAAAAAAACTATAAGTAAACTCAGAATATGTATTCAGGAGGTTTTAGAAAATCAGTTTTAATAAAACACAAGAGGTGAAGTGGAGGGACAGGGAGGAAAAATGCAGTTTTTTAAAAAGGAAAATACAATACAGTTGGATTACATTATAGGATCATTAGAAATAGTTCTGGGAGATCTACTGTTTCAAGGTGCTGGGCTGGGTCAGATACTAAGTGCTGCTTTTTCACACTCTGCCACGCAGCTTCAATCACTTACAGACCCCCACATCATGAGCTAATTACTCTTATTAACAGTGAGAGTTTATAAGGCAGGACATACTGCAACCATTTTAAACATGCGGAAAACATGGTTCTAAAGCTTGAAGCAACTCACTCAAAATACACGGCTAGCAAATAACTGCCCCACTGCCCTTGTCTCTGGCCCATTCATTTCTTTGAATTTCTTCTTTTAAAACCTCTTCACTAGGTTTGGATTATGATCCACTGATTCCCAGAACTGTAGCTCTTATCGGCCCAAGGGGTTGGGTGAATTTGTATCCTCATTGATGTTTCTGTTGTGCCCAGAACACAGGGACTGGAAGAGGAAAATAAGTTATTATTTCAATATTAGAAGAAGAGCAATCCACTACATCTCTCTGGTGTGCTTTAAAAAAATTCTTTCTGATACATGGAAGGCTGTCACCAAAGAAGAGACGTAGATTGAGAGGGATATGTCGTTGTGGAGTACTCAATCCTGGCTGTGTACCAGCATCACCTGTGCAGCATTTGACAAATACAAATGCATCCAGAAATTCATATTGATCATTAGCATGTGGCTTGGCTATCTGAACTTTAAAAAAATAAAAGCAAAAAGTTATGTAATTGATTCTAATTTGAGTCTGTAGTTGAGAACTAGAGAGGGCACATGGTAGAGAAAAACTGTGGGCTTTGAAGCAGATACAGGTTTGGCTCCCTAGCCTGCTATTTATAAGACATGTGACATTAGGTAAGTCATTTTACATTTTAAACCTGTAAATGTCTATCAGTAGAATATGGATAAGATCATTATTTATGTATAAGGCTGTGGCTGATATGACTCAGTGGATTGAGTGCTGGCCTGTGAACCAAAATATGGCCAGTTGGATTCCCAATCAGGGCATATGCCTGGGTTGTGGGCCAGGTTCCCAGAAGGGGCGCAGGAGAGACAACCACACATTGATGGTTCTCTCCCTCTCTCCCTCCCTCCCTTCCCCTCTCTCTAATAATAAATAAGTAAAATATTTTTTAAAATACTTACCTATAAATCTATTATAATAATGACATTAAATAATGCAAATTAAAAATCTAGCACAGTGACTATAATAATCACTCAGTGAATGATAAATATCATGGTACTAATCAAAACAGTGTTGATGATTCTTACTTCTCTAATGTAAATAATTTTGGAGACACGTAGAACTTTTCCCATGAAAGGGTGATTAAAATATGCAAGTGTTCAGGAGCTTTCTGCCCAATGCTCCTTAGAACTCTTGGGATATGGTTTGGAAAGTAGGATTGAGTTCCACCAGAAACTTTTCTTTACAAATAAAATTCACATACTCAAAACACTTCTTTAGCTCAGACACAAGGTTCAGGAGAGAACATCTTTAAGCTCAATATGGGAGCACCTGTGAGGGCAGAACTAAGTCAGGAGGACACTGATAATTTAAATATTTGGACCAAGTTACATTCTGGTCCCATTTCCTGGCTTTCGTCATTTTCATCATAATCCAGGTTTCCAAAAGACTCTGATATATGTATGAGCATGTCTCATACATGGCTGATCTAACATGTAATCCTGTGTCACCTTGTCTCACTAGGTATTTGTGGTAGAATATTAAGTTCCATCTATCCATCATGGCCGCCTCACAGCAAAACCTCCAGCTAAATATGGTGCTCAGACCAGAGGTGCTCAACTATCTTTGCAGACTTCCCACCATGGTGACAGAAACTTTAATGGTTATTGAACTTACTGCTGAGGGCTATGACCCCTTGAAATTTAAGGAAGCACAATCTATTTCTATTAGAATTATTCACATAATATGTGCAAAATACTTCCTGTAACAACCCAAATAATTAATTTTATCTGCACACAAACTCAATATGATGCTGCTTAAATATGTAGCTGGTTCTAAAACATAAAATACATTCATGCAACTTGCTTTTATCCTTTCTTATTGATAGAATTTATCTGAATTTTTTTTGGCTACACACACACACACACACACACACACACACACACAACTTCTATCTTTGGCTTGAAGTGCCTGCCACACTTGTCACTACTTCTGGCCAGCAGGATATGGAAGGGGACCAAGAAACATGGAGAAATAACATAACTTTACAGGAAGATAAGGGAGTAGCACAAATGATCTTTGCATACTTTCATTGAATAAAACCTGTTCTCACAATCACTATAAGCTAGAAAAGAGACTAGAAAGTATAATCTCTACTTACATGGCGATGTGAAGGATTTCTGTTGCTAAAGAGTAAGGAAACAAATATCACAGTGCAACAAGCAGCATCTAGACAGAACATAAAAATGGTTGGTCACAATGCACATGTATATCAAAACCACACTTTGAAACTTTAAATACTTACAATTTTATTTGTAAATTATAGTTCAATAAGGCCGAAAAAAGGAACTGTGAAAAAGAATTCTTGGAATTCATAAGTGAATTTAATGAAGTCACATAACATATATGTGTAACTATCAGTAGCATTCCCATACCAGCGCTGAATAAATAGAAATAAAAGTAGCAAAACCAAACTAATAAAAACTGAAGGCCATGAAAAAAGTTTAATCAAAAATGTATATAAGGATATGAATTCAGGACCATATTTATATTTAGCAGAAACATTTATTCAATAAGCACTTATCGAAACATTAATAATTAATAAAGTATCTAAAATGTAAGAGGCCTCTTCTAAGTGTTTCATGTATTTTAACTCATTTTACCTCCACATTGGTAACCTCTGAGATTGGTATTGCAACTGTCATCATTTATAGAAGGGGAGTGAGAGGAAGGAAACTGAGGCACAGAGAGGGAAAGCAAGTCCACAGTGTCGGAAGGTGTGGGGCCAGCGTTCTACTTCGTAGTTCATACTCCCAGTCAGTGTGCTCTGGGTTATCTGCTAGGCAGGTGCCAAGCACTGTTTGGGGCCTCACGGGCATAACAGCAACACCGGTCCTCAAAGAACCTCATATTAGAAACATAAACTTAAAAAAATGTTAGGTGGTGATAAATTTTGTGAAATGAATTACACACCTATGGATAGAGTATTACAAATGTAATCCGTACTTATTTTTATATAAGTGCAGATTAAGGTTTTTTCTATATTCTCTTAGTCCTTACTTTTGTAATACTATTAATCAATGTCATCATGTCATCCAAAATATTCCTATTTAGAAACAAGTATATCAAATCATATATGAAAAATGCATTTACTCTGTTGAGTATTACATTTCCAGGGATTAGTTATCTTGTTTCTATTGATTTAAATGAAATTATAAACAATGTGTTCAAGTGAATAGAGAGCAAAATCTAAAATTCAGGAAATGGAGTTAGAATTCTGACTTTCACTGGATCTATTCGATCAAGTTTTGTTTGTTTGTGTTTGTTTTTGAGATGAACATGAACTACTGCACTGGGGATCAGCAAACTTTTCTCCAAAGGGCAATCAAATAAATATTTTAGGCTCAGTGGTCGTTAGGTCTCTGTCACAACTGCTCCATCATTGTAGAGCAACAGGAATCATAGACAATTATGTAAACAAATGAGTTTGGCCATTTTCCAATAAAAATAAATTTATGGAGACTGGGAATTAAACTTCTTATCATTTTTATGTGTCACAAAGTATTCTCCTTTTTAAAATTATTTTTAAACATCCAATAATGTACAATCATTTTCAGCTTGTGCAGGCCTGACAAAAATAGGCAGCCGTGTCATCCCTGCACTAGATGATCCATCACTTAGGTTATGTCCCAGAGTCTTAGTCGTCACAGGCCTTCAGCAGCTGTCACTGGGCTGCTGACTCTTGGATGGAACTGGAAAGCATTATGCTAAGTGAAATAAGCCAGGCGGTAAAAGACAAGTACCACATGATCTCACCTTTAACAGGAACCTAAGCAACAAAACAAACAAGCAAGCAAAATATAACCAAAGACACTGAAATTGAAAACAGGATGACAATAACCAGAGGGGAGAGAGGAGGGAATTTCAGGGGAAAAAGGGAAGGGATTATAGGAACAAGTATAAAGGACACATGGACAAAAAC
>PVKM010008681.1:0-38499 GCA_004027735.1 Carollia perspicillata
AAGGCTCCCACCACAATCAGAATAAAAGCCAGAGTCAGCCCTGTAGGCTCCTGTTTCCCTACTGCCCTTCCCCTTGGGCTCCCTGCACACTGCTCCCTGCAGCTTCCCAGACTCCCCTGGGCCTGGCGAGCTCCCCTGTGGAGGCTGCACCAGCTCTGCCTTCAGTGTTGCTCTAGGCCACCTTCCTGACCACCTGAGGCCTGGCCTGACCACCCACTTCATCTGTGCCTCTTCACCCCACAACGCCTCTCCCCTGCTCTGTTCTGTTTGTTCTCTCTAGCTCCACCAAGTGTCTAGCTCCAGACAGTGGGGGTGAGTTCCTTATTTGCCTCCCCTCAGTCCTTGCTGGAATGTGGTCTCCCCACCTGCATGAGATTGAGGCAGTTTTGCTTACTGCCAGCCATAGAGTCAGCACAGAGTCAGAATCTAACAAGTGAATGGATCTCTTATTGGCTTCTCTTCCTCTTTGGCTGTGCGGGAAGAAGGTGGAATAAGCTGTCCCTTTTCCCACCATGCCCAGCAGAGAGTCTTGCTGCAGCCCCTGGTGAGAATCTGTCAGAAGACGAGAAGATGCATGAAGAGTTCTGTCATAACAGGGGTCTGGCTGGGCTGCATCGACGGTGTCCTTCCAGGACCATCGTCCTTCTCAATGGACCTCTCGGTGGCCACCTTCTAGGTCAGGTCCTGTATCAGGCCCCGGCTATGGAAGGTATGGCCTCTACCTGCCTCCCCATGGGAGCTGCCCGCCCACAAACCCAGACCCCGCTGACTTTCATTGTCCATCTAGATGCCTCCTGCTCACCGATGAACCCCCACCCCCACCCACACACCCTTCCTTGCCAGGCTCTCGCTGACTCTCAGTAACCTTTCCCTCTCCAGGCTCACCCAAACAGAAGCCCAGTGAGTCAACAGGAGGGACTGCCTCTCACACCTCCAGACAGGGCGGAGGCTGTTCGCTGGGTAAGGAATGTCCTTTCCCCAGCTGCGTGCTGCGTGCCTGGAGAGCGGCTCCCAAAGTCTCCCCTCAGCTTCTGCCCTGGGGCCCAGTGAGGCCACCTCCCCAGGCTGCCCTCGCGGTGGGAGGGATGGAAGCATATAGATCTTTCCGGTTGGCCTCTCTTTCCTCAGGGAGGTGGGAAGCAGGGTTTCCAGCTGAAAGCGATGATGGGGAAGGAGGTGTTAGAGTTTGGAGGTTAGAGGAGAAAGTTTGAAATAGTTGAGAATGGGAGAGTGATGTAGGAAAAAATCTATGGTAGTTGGCCAGGCAAAAATTAGCAAGTTTGGCTGTGTTTCTCCAGCCGTGGTGAACTGCAGCAGAGTAGGTGGAGAGTCACCTTTAACCAGGGTTGGGGTTTTGCCCAGTGGTGTAATGAGTCAAGTGGGAAACAGAGAAATCATATGTCAGGGAGTGCCTATAATGAAAACGACAATATGAAAGTTAGAGAGAGTGCAGCCCGGTGGCCCACAGGCCTAAGCTTGGTAGGAGAAGTCCGATAACGGGTTTGAAATTGGGACTGCCTCAGAACAGCTTTTCCAGAAAGTTTTCTGGCCTGCCCCATCCAGCGTGAGCCAGTCAACCCCCCCGTCTATTCCCACAGTGCCCTACGCTGACCTCTACTGTACTGTGATGCTCGGTGTGCCGGTACAGGGTGGGGCGAAAGTAGGTTTACAGCTGTGAGTCCACAGAACACGGAGTTCGTTCTGTATTATTCTTTGTCAATTGTTGTATGATTCCCCATGTTAACAACTGTGAGCACTTGCAGGGAGGAAACAGAGCTCATGTGTGTTTGTGTTCCAAAGCAAGACCCAAGGAAAAGCTCACTAAGCAATCTCGGACTGACTGAACGAATAGATAGATGTATTTGATAGAACCCAGATCATGTCCTGTGAACTAATAAATCCTCAAGTTTGTCTAACAATTTGCAGTGTGTAAAGCAATTTCCCATTGATCATATTTCAATCTTACAAAAACCCTACAAGGTAGCAACTCATTCATTCACCCACTCATTTATTCGCTCTCAGTCATTTAACTGAGCAAGAATGCTTAATCTGCGTCAGGCGCTGCCTCGGGCACCCGAATGCAGGGACAGGCCAGCCTCTGCAGAGCTTACATTCCTGCAGAAGTTATTACCCACCTTACAGATGAGCCGACTGAGGTTAGCTCAGGGAGGCTGAGCAACCTGGCCAAAGCCACAGAGCCTGCAGGTAAATGAACCCCAAGTAGGAGGCAGGACTGTCTGACTCCAAGTACAGGAAACGCATTTTTTCGCCCCACCCCACTTATCTCAGGGGATTGTGGGCCCGTCCATGAGGTGTCTTTTTTTCCCCCTAAGTTAACAACAAATTAAAAAAGACTTGGCAGAAATCCACACCCTGGGACCTCCTTGGAACGTCTTCCCTTGTCTGGTGTGTGTGTTTAACGAAGACATGAGAAATACCTGCCAGGCCTCTTCTCGCCAGAGCCAGCGACAGAAGCCACACAGCCCTGCGAGCGCTGCGTCTGCCTGTGTGCAAACCCGCAGGCATTTGTAGCAACTTCGGGGAACACAAAGAAAGCTGTTGGCTTTGTTTGCACATATTTTTCGCCTCTGCACAAGGCTTCTCACCAAGCAGCAGTCTAAGAGTTGCCTTTTATTTGATCTTAAGACACTCAATGTCTTTATAACTCATTGAGCTTACCTTCAGTGTAATGCAACGTAAGCTGAGCTACATTTTGCAAATTACTCTGCGTGCTCTTGGTTCCCGCACTTGGAAAATGGGTCTGATAATAAAGGTTCTACCTCCTTTCTGGGGGTGGTTGTCTAGATTCAGTGCAGTGAGACGGAAATGCCAGCCCTCTGGAAAGCCTTGTGTCCTGGAGGAGGACTGTGGTTAAGTCTTCCAGCAGCCTGGAAGGGGAAGTCTCCCTTAGACTCTGGACCTGGACTGGAATCTCAGCTCTACTGCTTATGGCTGCAGAGCCTTTGACAAGTAACTTTGTCACCCTCACTCCTCCAGCCTCAGTGTGCCTCAGTGATGAGAACAGTGATACACATCCCAAAGGATTGTTATGAATGTTAGAAATAAGGTATATGTAGTGTTGGCCCTAAGCCTGCATATGATAACTGTCTGATAAATGCACACCATGTTCATTATTATCATTCTTGTTATCAGTATATGAGGGTAAGGTCAACAAGGATTTCAGGAATTGCAGGCTGCGGGTTCCATGAGGCGGGCATTGTGCCTTACATATCTCTGTATATCCGGCAGTCATCGACTGCTAGGAAAGTCTGGAGAACGGGATGAGCGGAGGGAAGAAGACACCAGACCTCCCACAGGGGCGAGCTCTGGCTTGCACAAGAGCACGTGCTCACTGCACATTTACCTGGGCCAGACCTTTGTCCTTGCATGTGTCTACTTCTCGTACAGACTTATGAGGCAGGTGGTATTGCTAGTGCCCAGATTTTAAAAATCAGGGAGCTGGCCCTCATCAGTCAAATGCCTGGCCCAAATTCACACCGTTGGTGGGTGACAGGATGAGGACGGGAGCCCGAGAGTGTGGGACTTCTGAGCTCGCTCTTGTCACCTCTGCCCCGCATTGCCAGGAAGGGCTCTGGTTTGAGGTTTCCTTTCTCCTGACCTGGTTGAGTTCCTGACCTCCTGCTGGTTTCTGATGGTCTCAGCAGAAACAGTCGATCACCTCTCTGTAGAGACCTAAGCAACAGACCCGCATGGCCAGCCTATGTTAGGTTTTGCGGTGTTGGTCGTGTTTTAGGGTTCCCTCCATAACAGCAGGCACTGGGAATAAAGGGGAGGCAACGCCGCATGCCCGTGGCATCCACTCCCATGGTGCAGTGCCCACCCCTGTCAAAGCAGGTGTCGCCTCCTGCCAGCGGGGATTCATGCCTATCTCCAGAGAAGTATGCGCTGGCACCCAGGGCTGGAGGGGAGAAGGTGGGGTGACCCAGCCCCAGGAACCCCTGCTAATAGGGCCAGAGTCCAACAGCTGGGAAAGCGAAGACACCAAATTCCTCTTTTGCTTCCAACTCATCGGCTGCTTCTGTCGGGACATCACAGTGGTTATTCTCAACAGCCTGGCATGCAGTCCACACCTACACATAGAATCATGGCTCCTCAGTCCAGAGACAGGAAAAGCTTGCCAAGGCCGCACAGCCGACAGCAGCAGAGCCAGGACTGCCATTTCCCTCATTCCCAGACCTGTGGTCTTTCCACAGGGTGATGGCAGGGGATGGGGATCACGTCCCAAAGGAGTTGTTTAAAGAACTGTGTCAGTTATGTTTCTGAGTGGCACAATAACATAGCAGGTCAGAGTTTCATTCCAAAGTGACAGCTGTCTGAGTCTGGATTCTAGACCTGCCACTAGTTCAGTGACCTTGGACAAGTCCCGCGGCCTCTGTGAACCTCCACATGGTGCCCCGTCTCACAGGCTGTCATGGGCGATCAATGACCCAGTGCACACAGAGCCTCAGCCCACCTCCTGGCAAGCAGTGAGAGCTCAAAGCATATTGTCTTTATTTCTCCCTTATTCTCCAAAGATTTCTTGGGCATTTAAATGGTACTTGCAGACAACGTTTCACTCAATACTGACAACAATGTTCTCAGGAAGGAATTAAGATCCCCAGGAAACAGATCAGTGAACATAATATCAGAAAGTTTAGGTGATTTGTCCGGGGTCCCTTTGCTGGTGAATGGGCCTGATTCTCTGACTTCAAGAGCCCTTGTTTCCTATATTACGTTCATAGATGCATTTTGTTGTTTCTTTTAATCCAAGTGTGGTATAGCTGAACTAATATTTTCTTGCGAACTGTGACATGAAATGTCCACATGTGAGATTCCTGTTACTGTCATTAGCTGCCACAGTGCCTATCTTCCTTCGGCTCACACACCTACCTTCCAGGGTGTCTATGAAAATTTACTGCACCTGTGAACGAGCTGGACCACGTGTTTCCTGAATCTATTACCTTGCTAGGTTCCATCGGATCAGCATGTGCACGCCTTCCTCCTAAGCCCAAGCACAAACAGGAGGCAGGTCCCCAGTGGATTCCAACCCAGGGTTTCTCCCACTGACCGGTATCACTCACCCTGGTCCTGCCACATGGGCATTTGAGTCGCCTGGGGGACAGCAGAACGCTGCCAGTGGCATGAGCGCGCTCATCTTTTGCGAATGCAACAACCACAGAGAAAAGCAGGGGAACAGGGGGAGAAAGATGGAGGAGGCCCCCCAGCATATCTCGGTGGGGTGTGGAGAAGAGGAGTGTTCAACTCGAGTGACGGGCTTGGTGAGGCGGGTCATGTGGCAGCCCTTGGCTCATTTGGAAACTTACGAAACTGGGCTTCTCATTCAGAAAATACCTAGAGGAGGAAGCAAAGTAACTCTGCAAAACAGGAGCAGGAGAAAGGGACAGAATTTTGCCTATTGCATCGAAATTGACCGAAACCTTAGGGAAACTTTTGAGGAGGACGGAAAAGGCTGCCTGAATACTCAGAGAGAGAGAAGGAACCTTCGGATCTTTGTGTCTCTGCCAAGAGAGAACCATGAGAATGAGAACAAAGTGGGCTCCCGGAGTTTCAGTTTCCCAAATGCAAACTTGGACATTACCTGAATTTATTAGAAAAACTGAGGACAACTGTATTATAGCTCATTGACCCTAAGATACCGATGTAGCATGTCTGAAATTAGAGTGTGTCTTACGATCTACCACATTTTTTAGAATCTGTGAAAGAATGGTATGTAAAAACCTTATCACATGAAGTGAACACTCAGTAACTATGGATAAGTATCATCTAGTAAGAGCCAGAAGACGTATCCTGTAACACATCCTGTAATACATTTAAGGCAGTTAATGAACACGCACAGCAGGATGGCCAGGTTGCTGGAGGATGGGAACCGCACCTTCTGCTCCTCGTATACCACTAATGATGTGCTGGGTGAGTGGCTATACCTTTAAGGCCCCGACGTTCATTCCAAATCCAAGGTCTCAGATTCCTTGGACGTTATATCTGCTGCCAAACACAACCACCCACCAAAGAGTTCCTTAGTCTCTGAATCCAAAATCGGGACACATGATTTCTCATTATCTACAAAATAAAACCCAACCAATATCTGATGGGACTGAAGTTATCTGTTGAGGGTAGAACCATCCAGAACAACCCACAGTTTTTAGAAGGCACTGCTTCCCACCTCTGGCTTTTTTTGTATGTGCTCTTCCTTGTGCCTGGAATGCCCTCTGTCCTCGTTTCCCTCCCTTTCCTTCCCCTGGTCTGAGGACACTGCACACAGCAGGGGCCAATGCTCCAGGTCCCTGCCCACGGATCACCGAGAAAGCCTGCCATGAAGACGGCTAAACGAGTAGTAACAAGCAGTGACGGGGAGGGCAGGGAGTGCTGAGCCCAGGAACACAGGGGGAGCCTCCCCTCACACTGGCTGCCTGACAGAACCCTGCTCTTCTCTCGAGACCTAACTCAGCATCCACTCCTCTCTGCAGCTATCCTGGACCCCTCCAACTGGCCCGACTTCCCTGTCACTCTGGGTCGGTAACACCTCTGACCCCACTTCGAGACTGTGAGCTCCTCGAGAGCAGCAATGTGTCGTATTCATAGCTTAGTCCCTAGGATGATGGCGTGAACACAGTAGGGTATCAGGAAATGTTTGCCGAATAGAGAGGGATTAATAAAGGCTTTATTTTATGACTCGGGGGTTACCCCTATGAAAAGTCTTACAAAAGGTAAAACTAGCCAGTTGCATTTAGCTACCTTCCTCTCTGGGCCTCATTCTCTGTCTATAAAATGAAGGGGAATTAGGATTCTCAGTGCTTTTCTATTCTTTTAATTTTCCTCCTCCTCCTTCTCTCTCGTACTTTCTTCAAACGAAATCGTACTCAGAAGCCCAATGTGTAACGGAAATGAAGTCCTAAGTCCGAGCTTCTCTCAGCGAGAGGGGGAACTCACAGCTTCAGATCTCCCCTCCGCATCCCCCTGCCCAGGAAGAGCGCAGTGTCCTGCCCTCTGAAGAACCTCGCACCTCTGACGCTGCTTCGGGCTGTAATGAACTACACCTTCAGGAGCCAGGTTCCCTGGGACCAGACCCGCCACCACCAGAAAACGAGGCTGAGTGTTCACTGAGTGCCTAACGGGCGCCGGGGCAGCCGGGCTCTAAACAATGATCCTCCTGTCCTCTCTCTTTTCCACCCTTGCCATTCCTTTCTCTTTGTTCCAAACGCTTCATTTTCAAGTTAAAAATAATCTTGCATTGTTGTTACCTGCCTTAAATACTTTTGGAGAATGAGTTAGAGTTATAAATAGACCTAAATACAAAACAGGGTGTTTGTTTAATCCTCACAACAAACCTGTTGGGTTGGTTTTAGCAATTCTGTTTCATAACTAAGATCAGCAAGGCTCAGAGAGGAAGCAAAATTGCCCAAGACCTTTCCAGGAAGTCAGCGAGCACGATCCCAACTCCCACCGTGTGGGCGCTTCCTACACCCTAGCACCCTGCCTCACTAAGAGGTGTACGCTTACTAATTTATTTAATCCCCACAAAACCCTGTGTCGTGGATACTGTTGCTACAGCCACATCACAGACGAGAACCCAGAGGAAAAGAGATCAATCAAAAAACGCTGAGCCAGGCCTTGAACCAAGTCTGCGTGATGCCCAGGCCTGGGCTGGTACCCACTGTGGAGCCCACACTCCAGCCTCCGAAGCCCTGCTCCCGACTCCCTGGGAAGGTGTTCTCCAACTAGGTCAGGCCTCGGGGAAATGCAGAAATGCCAGGGACAACACAAAACAACCCAATGAGGAAACACAAACCTCAATCACTAAGCAAACTATGCTGCCCGAGAGCAAACCTGGGTTTCCCTGAGATTTGGCTGCGTGACCTTTGGCAAGCTCTTTAACCTTTCTGTGTCTTAGTTTTCTCAGCCACAAAATAGGAATTTTACTCCTAAGAATCTCAGAGGCATTTTTGTAAGGCATGAGAATTCTTAAAATGGTGTCTTGTATAGAATAAGTACGCTAACTGTTGGCTCTTACTATGTGTGTTTGTAAAATGTCCAGCAAATAATCATAGCTCCCCATTTATGTCATTCCAATTGCTCTCCCTGTCTTGGGGGATTCCACACATCCGCGGAACTTTGGTGCACCGGGAAGCTAGAATTGACACAAGGCAGAACCCTGATTCTGAGCATCCTCTCCCAGGCTGAAGACTTCTTCTGATCCTTTCCAACAGAAGCTTATTCAAATCAACAAATGCCCTTGAGCACCTAGCGTGTGCTAGGCCCTGCTCGAGACTCTGGGTCCACAGAAATCAGAGGTGCAGGGTCTCCCTACCTTTTCGTGTGTGTGGTAAAATATTCATAACACAGCATTTATTATTTTAACTATTCATAAGTGTCCAATGCAGTGGCACTAAATACATTTTCAATGTTGTGTTACCGTTGCCACTATCTATGAGGGAGGACCTAAAAAAAAAAACTGGAATTATGTTCTGGAGGGCAGGCCCCTTGTAGCACGGGCTTCCCCTATTAGGCGAGTGTTCTAGAAACACGTCTGTATCAGTGTACCAGCATGGGTCGTTGTAAGAGACTGCGTTCGGCTTCAGTGAATTTTTTTTAAGACTTTCAATGCATTGGCCCATTTCGCAATGGGTGTATTTACAAACACACCTCCCCACACTATTCAGTAGTTTTTGACCAAAAAAGGAGTGACCTCTGTGTCCCACCCTCCCTTTTCACCAGATCTCGCCCTGAGTGACACTTTTTCTACCCCCTAGCTGAAAAAAGTCCTCAAAGAGAAACGTTTTACTGATGTGAAAGAGGTGAAACAAAAAATGGCAGAAGCACTAAAAGGCATCCAAATTGACAAGCTCAAAAACTACTTTGAGCAGAGGAAAAATATCTCAATACATGTATTGCATAAAATGGAGAATACTTTGAAGGTGACTGAAGTTTGAATATGTAAGAATAAATACATAATTTTTAAATTTTTTTATAATTTTTAATTGTTGTTTGAATACTTGTCTCCATTTTCCCATCATCACTTTCCCCCACCCCACCCACCCGCACCTCCCACCCTCAATCCTACCCCCCATTGTCTTTGTCCATGGGTCCTTTATACATGTTCCTAGACAATCCTTTCCTTTCTTTCCCCTGTTATCTCTCTACCCACTCCCCCTGATTACTGCGAATTTGTTCTTTATTTCCATGTCTCTGGTTATAGTTTGCTTGCTTATTTGTTTTATTGATTAGGTTCCTCTTATAGGTGAGATCATATGTATTTGTCTTTCACCTCCTGGCTTATTTCACTTAGCATAATGATTTCCAGTTCCATCCATGCTGTAGAGAAGGGTAGGAGCTCCTTCTTTCTTTCTGTTGCATAGTATTCCATTTTTTAATAAGTAAACTCAGGTTTTTTGGGTCCTCCCTTCATATACCAAAATGTTTTCATCATCTCCAAAAAACTCTGTACCCATTAAAAAATATAACTCTCCCTCCCCCCAGGCCCTAATAACTTCTATTCTAATTTCTGTCTCTAACTACACTTTAAAAATCATTGTGGTAAAATACACAACATAAAACTTAACATGTTAACCATTTTTAATTGTATAGCTCAGTGGCATTAAGTACATTCACTTCAATGTGTTACCATCACCACTATCCATCCCCAGAATTTTTCCATTTTCCAAAGTGATACTCTGTACCCATTAAACACTAACTCACCATCCCGCCCCCCTCCCACTGACCCCAAGCAGCCACCATAACACTGTCTGTCCCTATGAACTTGACTACTCCAAGAAACTCATATCAGTGCATGCATACAATATTTGTCTTTTTGTGACTGGCTTATTTCACTTGAGATAGTGTCTTCAGTATTTATCCACGTTGTAGCATGAGTCAGAATTTCTTGCTTCTAAGGATGAAGACTATCCCATTGCCACTCTATGTTTATCTATCTGTTCATCTGCTGATGGGCACAGGTTGCCCTACATCTTAACTGTTGCGAGCAAGGCCTCTATGACGTGAGTGTACAGTTCTTCCTGCCTTTGACCTGCCTGTGGTCTAACGTGGGGGATGACAGATAGAGTCATCAGCAAGTTACCCCGGACAGGCCTCTGCTTCTTCATCTGTGAAATGCAGGTAATGTCGTCCGTTGTAGGAATTAAATGAGATGATGCAGGACTTAGGGCAGGGCTGCCACATTGGAAGCACTTGAAAAATGTTGCCTCTGCTGCCATGGTAGGCACGACCTGCCTGGAGAAGAGGGGGCTAGAAATCGGTGGTCAGCTTGAGCTCTCTCTCCAACATCCTGGCAGATAGGCTTGAAGATTTCGATTTTTCAGAAGAAACAGACTCAGAGAAGTTCCTCGACTATGGATGGTAGAAGTGGGCCTGGAATGCAGCCCTTCAAGCCTTCTTACTCGAAGAAAGAGCGTGGGGATGATGGACAATCCCAGGGAAGGCAGGTATAGGTGGCAGCAGAGAGCTCGGCCTCAGCAAATACCAGGAGGTGGGAGGGGTCGTGTCTGCAGCAGACGTGGGAGGAGACCAGTCTGTGGGGAGCAAAGGGTACGTGCAGGCGGGTGGGGCTGGGTCAGCAGGACACAGGCATGCCCCACCCAGTCAGGTTCCAGCGTCTGGAGGGCTCAGATGAATTGCCCAAGGTGGCGTTTCAGGAACGTTAGTCAGACTGATGGGACTGAGATGCTTGCCTCGTGACACATCCATGCCTTTACACCCCAGGCCATAGTTTAAAACTTATACGTGCATTTTAACACCACCATGTACATAGTTAAAAAAATCAGATAGTTCTATAAGGCCCATTCCCCAGCCCCGTTCTCCTCCAGCCCCATATCTCACTGCCCATGGGCAGTCTTGAACCACTATTTCTTCCAATATTTAACTTCAAATTTCCAAACATGTTACCACATCTTTGCCTTCATTCCCTGTTTGAGATGTGCCTTGTTGACTTGCTGTGAGGGAAGAGAAGGACCCAGCTCTCTTCCCCACAAAGCCACTTCACCTTATGCCCATCTCCCAATGCAGTAACAACATAATTTGGGATTATATTCAATATTTACAGCATTGTGACCCTGCAAATCACAGGTGAGCCATATCATATTGTGATCAAATTTCTGCCTTTGCACCACTTATTATTTTTGCTGAAATTAGGATCTCAGTGTTTAATTCTGTATGCTTCATTTTCTAGGTACACTCATCTGTCTCCTCTCCATGGAAACGTAAGTCTCCTCCCAGAAGCTCCAAGCACCATAGGTATTCAACGTCTGAGCCCATCTATCACCCTTCTGGAGCTGTCGGCGCTCCTGGTCTAACCTGGACATCTGTTCTCTGCCTGCTACAGGGACGGGGCTGTGCCTCAGTGGGGCCCCTGATGCCGGAGGGGTGAACAGGGTCAGTGCATCTTGGCCCAATCATCATTCATCTACAGAGTCTATTTTTAAAAAATGTCAGAGGCTGGTGCCATAGAGATCAATCAAAGGGGTCTGAATCCGAGCCCAGTGGGGCTAGACAAAGTGAGTGCTGGGCAGAGGAGAGCTCTGGAGTTGGGGTGGGGACCAGAAGAGAAGCCCTTGGAAAGGCCAGCACGGAAGGCTTCCTGGAGGAGGTGAAACCAAGTAAGTCTTAACTTCTCTGGAGGCATTTTCTAAGAGTTCTGGGAAGAGCACTCCGAGTAGGAGAGCATCATGTGCACAGTCACGGGGGCATGAGAAAGCATGATTCATTCTGGGAATTTCAAATAAGTAATTAGTGGTGATCGTGTGGGAAGGTTCCAGTCGAGGGGGAAGCAGTGTCTTATGGGCCAGGCTAAGGGCTCTGAGGGAAATGCGGGGCCACAGAAAGATCCTAAAGAGCAAAGACATGATCAATTCTGCATTTTTAAAAAGAAA
This sequence comes from Carollia perspicillata, assembly GCA_004027735.1. Lineage (NCBI taxonomy): Eukaryota > Metazoa > Chordata > Mammalia > Chiroptera > Phyllostomidae > Carollia > Carollia perspicillata. The sequence continues at coordinate 11,901 of PVKM010008681.1, forward strand.
CGATGGCTGCAGGGTGTCAGATACACTGGGGAAAGCGTTGGGCTAGTGAGGGGGCACTGAGGTCTGGAAAAGGGTAGAAAGGACCTGGACTAACACTGGCACCGCAGGTGAGACATGGGGACTCATGAGACCTTACAGAGACCAAGCAGACTGAACTTGGGGTCACAGGGAACGTGGAAAGGCTGACCAATAATTCTCACATATCCGAGGGAAAAGATGTTTTAATTCAACTCATGTCTACTGGGAATCAGAAGCTTCTCAGGCTAGGAAGAAGGCTGTTGGCTTCTTGGGGTGTTTGGGGGCAAGAGGTGCTGAGTGAATGGAAGCCCGGGGACTGGGGAAGCAGGGCCAGGGTCTGGGGCTTTCAGTGAGTAGAGGGCAGAGGCAAGATGAAAAAGGCATGGCGCCAGAAGGGTTGGTAGAGCCAGCTGATAGGAGCGTGAGCTCTGGGCTCAGGCAGCCCTGGGTTTAAATGCCAGCTCTGCCACCTGCTTGCTGAGTGGCTCTGTTTTCCTATCTGCAAAATGGGGACCACAATTCCACCTACTTCATGGGGTGGTTGTGAGGATTAAGTACAAAAAAACAACCCTGGCTGTAAGTGCTTGGCACGGTGCCTGGAACGTAAGAAGTGCTTTGTAACTTCCTAATTTTTGTCTTGGGGAACAAGGGCAGCTTCAAAAAGCAGGTGGGATTTCAGCTGACCTTGGAAGAGGAGAAGGCAGGGCTGGCTTCACAGGCATGGTTCCTGGGCAGTCACATGGGGCCCCACACCTGGAGGAGAACCACACTTGGTTTAATGCTCTGCTTTGCATTTTCATTTCGTACTGGACCCCACAAATTACACAGGGATGCTGTGAGTAGGGGACCTTTAGGCAGAGAAAAGGGAGTATTTTTTAAGCAAGGGAGCCCTCAGTATTGCAGAGGCTCAGCTTGTTCTGGAAGGAGTGCCAGGCGCAGTGTTCATAGCTGGAGAGCCGTGGACAGGAGAAAGGTGGTGGACGCCCAAAGAGGAGAAGAGCGAAAGGCCTCCGATGCAACATGAAGGGATGTGGGTGTCGCACGGTGTGTACACGGAAGCCCCAGGCCTGGTGGATCTGGACACGGTAGGATCGGTGAGTGGATGTTCAGGGAGAGCGCCAAGGCCCGGTGGAGGGGAGTGGTGTGGAGCCACTGTGACCTGCACTGTACCGACAAGGCAGCTGAGACCCAGAGAGGTGACGTGAGCAGGGCTGCGATGACTTTCGTGGGTTCTAGACATTTTCGGCTTCATGGACCCGTTTTTCCATAAATGCAAATATAAATGTAAATGCGAATGTACATTTACGTGTGTATAATTATACTTCACAACTGCATTGGTATAAAGGCAAACACATTAATATTATATACTAAGACATTTTCTTTCACCAAAAGCATGGTGGGCCCCAGACACTGAGCCTGTTGTTCTGAACAGGGAAGTTGCCCTGAATATCAGTTACTGCTCTTCCAGCTCCTTGGGCCCTGCAGCCAGGGCACCTGGGTCTTCCTGGAACCGGTGGACGGCCCTTCTTCTCCTCGAGGGGAGTGCTAGCCAGCCCCTAAGGCTCTTTCAGCTGGGACCTGCTGAGCCACCAGGGACTTCCCATCCCCATTGCCTATGAAGGGGCTAATGGCTGTCTGGGTTTGGAGCCAGGTGGTGGGGCTGAGTGACAGGTAAAGCAGGGAGAGCTGCAGATGTCCTCGAGTTTGCGGGGAATCAAAGGTCTCTGTGTCTGCAGGTGCCGCGACTTTACTCCTAGTGCCACCTACCATGTCACTCCTCTGGACTGGGCTGCTTGCCTACCCGACCCATTTGGAAGGTGAGGAGGCTGAGTCAGCAGCAGCTGCTGAGGATGCTGTCTACAGAGGACAAACATGACTGTCTGCCTGCCTGTCTGCCTGTCTGTCTGGGGTTCAGGGAGTCCTACCTGGAGGGGGAGAAGCATACAGGCCTTTTTTGTGTGTTAGCTCCTCACGTAGCCCAGGAGAATGGATGGAGCTTTAAGAAGAGAAGTCCCCTTCCTCAGGCTTTCCTTACAGATTCCTCACTGACCTTCTCTCTCTTTCTTCCCTAGACCCAGGAGAGGAGCAGGATGGCCTGATGTATGGACGTCAGTCCAGGCCTGTCACTTCCCAGCTTTGGCCACCGGATGGATGTACCTGGGTAGGTAGGCAAGAGACAGCACAGAGTGCTGATTTGGGGGCAAAAAATAGGTCTAGCCTGGCTAGTCTTTTAGGTCTCAATTTTCCCTCATCTTCAAATTACGTTCCTCCAAGCCCCAGACCCCTTCCTACTGGGCATTTATAGTGGACAAATGGATAGATGAATGAATGAATGAATGAATGAATGAATGAATGAATAAAAGCATGCATGTAATAATGAATGCATGCATGTGTGAATGAATGAATGTTCAACCTTTCCCAGTCTTAGAAGTCACTCTTACTTCTGCCCTCGAATTCCTGTGGTCAGGAGAGAGAGCTCAACTTCCTCTAAAAGAGGGGGAACACTAAAATTGTAGATTTGGAGAAAACTTATTGAGAAAGTTCCTACCTGATCAATTCTACTTTCTTTGTGAAGGCTGAGGATTTGGTGAGAAGATGAAGGATACATTTGAAATCACTATTGTGCAGAAGGGAGAGTGATTAGATCGGGGATTTGCAGATATCTTACAAAGTAGTGCCAGGGGCCCTGTAAGTTTGAGTGACGAGAGTAATAGCTCCTATTCCTGGAGCACTTACTATGGGCCAGACAGCGGGCCTGGCGCTCTACTTCTGTGACCTCCTTTCACCTTCTCGTCCCCCGAGGGGGCTGGTGCCTCAGTAAAAAGAGCCAGGTCACGCTTCAGAAATTTTTTTTTAAATTCTAAGTGGCTTACACACACAATAGTTTGTTTCTTGCTCTTGCCATTTGTCCATCCATTAATGTGGCAGAGGAGGCATGGCAAGAGTGAGAATCCGCGAAGTTCTGGAAAGCTGGAAAGGGAAGGAGGGAGGGTTCCGAGCCTGGGATTCAGGAGGAGGTCAAAGAGCCAGCGCGGTGAAAGGTCTGGGAAGATAAGAAGGAGGGCTTCGAGAGCAGCGAGCCCCTGCTCCTTGAGATTTCACGGGTGGAGCTGTCGCCAGCCAAGATAAGAGCCAGGTGTGGCTCTGAGCGTGGGTGGCCGGAAGTGGAATAAAGGTGAAGGTCTCTGGAAGTGAGGTTGAAGGTTCTGCCAGGTGGAGCCATGCTTTGGTTCCCTGGAGACAATGGCGGTTCACAGGAGGATATGACAAAGCCTCTAGGTAAGTGTTTTGAGATTTCCCAGGCTATAAGTTTTACCAGGAGATAGGTCTGGAAATGATTTTTTTAATAGTCAAACATGGAGATATAAAATGTAAGACCCCAAAGAAAGGTGTCTGCAGAAGCCCACTCTCCCTGTGCTGCGGAAAGCTGGGGAGACACTGGATGCAGGAGAATCACTAAAAAGTCATAGATGCCCACAACCAGGAGGGTTAGAAGTGCAGGCATCCCAGGACTGAGAGTCTGTTAAAGTTGCCATTCGACGGTGATAATAGTCATAGTCAACAGTTTGTGAGAGTTTCTTATATTCTAGGCATTGTTCTAAGCACTTTAGATGGATAGCTACTTCAATTTTCTCATGATACCCTACAGAGTGGTATTATCTTAATTCCCATTTACAGATGAGGAAAAAGAAGCGTACAGCACACAAGGGGTTATATCACTTGGTCAAGGTAGCCACTAGTGTGTGTCAGAAATGGGATTTGAACTCAGGTGAACCGGTTCTAGAGCCCATACTCCTGAAAGTTACCAGTGGTTTGCCAACAAGGGAGACATCAGAATCACCTGTGGGCTTGCTAAAGTGGCGTTGGGCCCCTCCCCTAGAAGTCTGGAGTGGGGCCTGAGAATTTGCATTTCTAAGAAGTCCCCAGGTGATCCTCAGGCCCGGGGTCCCAAGACCACACTTCATGGTACCTCACAAAAACCACGCAGCCACTGTTCAGGGCTTAGCAGGTACAGATCTCTTTCCAAACTCGGCTCCCAAATGCCTGGCAGCAGGGATGTGTGTGTGTGTGCGTGCGTGCTTGCACATGTGTATCACAGACAGCAGAGAGCAGGGGATTGTGGCTTGAGTAGCACTGGGCCGCAAAGGACGGAACTTGATCTTGCCTCTTGGCCCTGAGGGACAGGGAATATGGAAGAACAAACCATCTCCACAGAGAGTAAGGAATACCGGTTCCACTTCAGGTCTGGCGCACAGAGCACACAAGAGCACGCAGAGCAGCCAGGCTTCAGGTGGAGTGTATTGGACACGATACAGGGGTTGGTTCTAGAGGCCAGGGTGGGAGGAGGAGACAGAGAAGGCAGCAGCGATGGGCCAGATGGGTGAGGAAGACAGTGGCTTTCTGAAGGTAGTTCTGCAGAGGAGACGTACAGACAGGTCTTCACTGGAGGCCTTCCTGAAGATAAGGACCACCCTTCCCCTTCTGGAAATTCTCCAGGGGCCAAGTGATGACAAACAGGGCCTGACCAGAGGTTCAAGAGCTGAGGCTTCTCATGGAAGGAAGTGAGCCCCAAATCAGGTGTCGGCCTTTGCAGAGCCAGCCTTTGAATCTTAAATTCAGGGGTCACCCAAATGACCAACTGTTGGCCTCCTGAAGTAAACCATCTACCCTCCTCACTCTCTGCCTTTGCCTGATCACGTGAGGCCCTTCCATTCTCCAGCCGTGGCCTGCCTCTCTGCAGCTTGGGGTCCAGCTTAATTAAGAGCTCTCCTGGTCAATCAGTCTCGATCACCTCTCTAATTGGGCACCAGCTGTGTTTTCTCTGGAGAAGGACTCTTTTATGGGATTTCCAAAATGCATTACACGAAAAAACTTAACAGTTTCAGGATTATATGATCATAAAACCAGGAACACTTGTTTTCTACAGAAATGAAGAGTACGTCCCTCTTTATGTTCCAGAAAATATTTTCAGGGGAAGTTGGGAGGGAGGGCATGGAACAACAAATTCTCAGTTTGTTTATGTTCTGAATATGAACACTGATTGTGGTTTTAAACAAAGTTGTGCATAATCACAGGTGTTGGTACATAAAGACTCAGAAAGTTTCCTATAAGAAAAGTGAGACTTGAGAAACTGAACCATGAATGGCTCCATTTATGAATAGTCACCAATGATTGACAGAATAACTATTAATAGCTGATATTAGCTGAGCCCTTCGTATGGGCTTAACCCCACACCAGTCGCTTGGCATGGATGGTCTTGTTTAAACCTGGCAACACCCCTGTTTTCACAGATCAGGACCTGAGGCCCAGAGAGGTGAAATAATTCGTATTCAAGGTCACATGGCTCACCAGTGGCTGAAACAGAACTGAAAGCCACCCAGGTCTGTCTCATGCCAAAAGTCTTTCCCGCCTCTTTCCAACCGAACAATGCAATTAACTTGCAGAATCAAAGTGCTCTGTTTGCAACAACTTCAGTATCAACAACAATGACCCTTAACATTTGTATCACTTCATAGTTACTAAATTCTTTCACTGTTTGCCTTCTCCTGTGGTAGACAGCCCTGTGAGAGACACAAAGAGGTGGCTATAATCCCATTATCACAAATGTGGGAAACTAGATACCAAGGGGCTAGAATCGAGGGCTAGATTATTTCCCCAGACGCACGCCACCAGTAAAGAACAAAGTCAGACCTGATTCCTACTCCAAATCCCCCACGTCCCGCCGCTCTCCCACTGTGGGGCTTCCCTTTGAGGAAGCAAGATGTATTTATATATTTTTCCAGCCACTCGTTCATTCCTTTTTTCATCCCTTCATGAATTTACTCAGTCACATTACATTTTTGTTTTCCTCGTCCTGATTATCTACTTACTTGGTGCTGCCTGTCTCCCCTCCTTAGAACGTAAGCTCCGTGACAGCAAGTGCTTGTCCTTGTCGACAATTACATCTACAGCCTCTAAAACAGTGTCTAGAACTTAAATATTTATTCCTCGATTCATTCAAGCCAGTAATCATTCATCCCCTCAGTAAATATTTATTGAGCATCTACTATGCATCAAGCACAGACAGGCCCTGGGGATTCTGTTCTCGACAAGACAAGCGTGTTCCCCACATCTGTGGAGCTCTCTCATTCTAAGGCAGGGAGGGGGATTATATACAAGTAAATAAATGAGATGATTGCTGGTTGGGATTTGTGCACTGTGGGCGAGTAACAGAGTGATTTGATGGAAAGTGACAGTTACTCGGTTCTTGTCCTAAAGCTGTTCACATGTGAGTGAGGCAGTCACCAGGCAGTTTCTATCTCATGGGAATGAGGGGAGGAGCGGGGTGCAGATGCAGAGGCAGTGGTCATAGCTCCCAGGGCCGGGTTCCCGCAGGGGTGGGGGCAGGGCAGGCTTCCTTTGGAGGCAGCACCTGAGTGGTTTTAAAGACAAACAGGAGTTATCTAGGAAAGGGGTGGGGAAGATTCCAGGCCTGTGCAAGGACAGGTGGCAGGAGGCCAGCTGGCACAGAGCAAGGGGTGATGGAGCCTAGACGGTGAGCTGGGGAGAGAGAGAGAGAAGGAGGTGAGGGAGACAAGCATGGACCAGTTCCAAGAGTATCACGTTGTGATGGGTAGTTTTATGTGTCAGCTTGGCTAGGCCTTAGTTCCCAGTTATTCAAGCTCTAAGCTGGGTGGTGCTGCAAAGGTATTTTGTAGACATGGTTGACATCCACAGTCGGCTGACTTTAAGTGAAGATTTTCATCAGTTATCTGAGGGGGCTTCACCCAATCCTTTGGTAGGAAGACCGAATTCTGCCTGTGGACACAGTGTCAGTCCTGCCTATGAGGTCTAGCCTGCAGACCTGCCCTGCGCACATCTGGGGCTTGCTTAGCCAGACCCCACAGTCACAGGAGCCAGTCCCTTGAAGTGAATCTCTTGATAGATAGATAGATAGACAGACACACTTCTAATCTCCTACCGGATCTCTTGCTCTGGTGGACCGCTGGGGACTGATTCACATCTAACCAGCCACGTGGACCTCATCCTAAGGTGATGGAAGGGAGCCGGGGAGGCTTAAGCAAAGCAGTAGCATAACCAGATTTGTGTTTCTGAAAAAATGGCTTTGGCCACAGTGCAAAGTGGGTCGGAAGGGGCAAGATTGGAGGCTGGTAAACCAAGTCAGAAGCTACCTGAACTATGGCAACAAGAATGGCCTGGAAAGAGGGATACCAATTCAGGGGCTATTACCGAAGCAGGATCAGCAAGACTTGTGTCCAACGGCAGGTGAGAGTTGTGGTGAGTCCCAGGTCGTCGGACATCTTGGCAAATGGAACGTAAGTGCTATGAGAGCAGGAACTTTGTTCTCTTCCCCGCTGTCCCCTTTGCAGCTGGAATAGGACCTGGCACCCAGAAGGTATCCACTGCACATTTATTGAATGAATGGTGGTGCGATTCTCAATTCCCTGAGACTTGGATCATGGAGCAGGGTCGGGGGCAGGGTAAGGAGGGTACAAGTGCAGTTTGGGGCCTGTGGAGTTCGAGGGAGCTGCCAACCAGCCAGGAGAGGGCCAGAGGGGAGCGGGAGAGATGGTCTACGTGCGGGAGGGAAGTCCAGTGCGGAGTCGGAGCACTCATCCTGAAAACGGGGATAGTGCCTGATGCCAGGGGTCACGGCACCCTAAGGGTGAGTGTGTGGAGTGAAGAGGAAAGAAGTTGGAGACTAAATCTTGAAGAATCCTGCAGCATTGCAGGACTAGAGCAAGGGAAGGACCCCCCCCCCCCCCCAGGAGAACAAGAAGGAATGGGAGGAGGAAGATGAAGAGAACACTATTAAGAGAACACTTAAGAGGATACTTGCTCTCTTAAGATTAAGAGAGCAAGAAAAGAGTGCCCTCACTGCTGCTGAGAAATCAGGTGTCTTTAGACTCACGATTGTGACTTTGATTAGGGGGCTGTGGTGGGGGTGAAGGAGGCAGAGGTCCACTGCAGATATTTGAGGGAGGCGTGTCTCCAGTGGTCTCTCCCAACCTCCCTTCCAAGTATTGACCAGACATTAGCAGCCCAGACTATTAAAGAATGTGAAGCCGAGGCCCAGGGAGATGAAGTTAGTTAAAGGTCACCACACAGGCAAAGGGCACGGTGCTGTAAGACCTCAGCTGTTCAGGCCGTGTACTACCTTTTATGACTCAGCAGGATGTAGACTTTAAAAAGAATGGTTGTGCAGGGTGGGGCCCAGGCTTGACGGGCTGATCGCTGCCTACGTGAGGGACAAGAGCTCCAGGGCGTGCAAGAACATTTTCTCAAAAGGAACCACCTTCCCTTGAAACAGTTTGTTCTGCTGAGTTGACAGGGGAGAGGAATGGGGACTCCTCGGTCCTGGGCCAGGCGCCAAACACGGAGCAGAGTCGGAAGGCGCCAGGAGGCCAGGTCTGGCTGCAGCCTCCCCGGGCCCTGCATGGGTCACCCCAGGTCCTCTGCCTTCTCAGGGGCTTGGAGGGAGGCTGCATGTGCGGGGTTGGTTCATTTGTAACGAACATGAATGAGCACTTGCCAGCACTGTGGGCCAGGCTCCGTCGTCATCATTTATATGTACTTGAGCTTATTTAATCCCCACAACGTTCTTTGGAATGTATGATTGTTCTTACTTAAGGATGAAAAATCTAAGGCCCAGAGAGGCTAAGTATCTTGCCCAAAGCATCACAGCCCATACTGCAGATGGGAGGGTAGAGATGCTTAGCTCTCGAACCTGCAGAGTGGATGACTATATAGCCCTGCAGTGTGGGTTCAAGTCATTGGTGGGCATGGGATACAGGTCAGACTTCCTCTCCCCAGCTCTGGAGTATCAGGTAAGTTACATCGTGGCTCTGGGACTCAGTGTCCTCACCTGTGAAATGGGGGTCACGTTGTCCTCCTCACAGGGCTGGAATGAGGGAAAAGGAAATGTTTATAAAGAGTTTCACTGAGCACCTAGCCCAGGGTACATGCTCCATGAATGCTGGTTCTCTTTCCCTTTTCTGTTGTTTTGGAGAAGTCTGTCTTGAACTGACCGGTAGGTTAAGTTAGGGCAAAAGCACTGGTCTCAGAATCTGACCAACTAGGAATTAAATGCTTCTTCCGATACCTATTAATTATTTAATTTTAAACAAGCTATTTATACACGCCAGGGCCTCGGTGTCCCCAACTACAGAATATGGAAAGATCCCTGTAGTCCAGAATGGCCCCACAACCCCTTCCAGCCCCATGCAGATACTGCCTAAGGCAGTTGATCACTGCCTGCATTTCCACTGAGCCAGGGGGATACCCGAGAACCCTTCTCGGGATGAATGCCCTTGAGTCTGGCTGTAATTCTAACCACTCGGCAGTTGTGCGTGGGTTAAATTACCACATTTCAAGAACACACTTGCTGAAGTGCAAAGCCCTGTGATAGAGATAGCATTAATCTTGGCATATACGGTATTTGCATTACTAAGGACGATGTCTTTTTACCTGAGCTCCAGACAGCACAAGTGAGTTTGCTGTTGTAGTTTTGTGTTGTGGGTTTTGTCCTGTTTTTAATAGGGTAGAGAACAAGTGAACAAGCCTGGGACAGAAGGTTCATCTGTGTGCCTGGAAGACAGATAAAAGGGTAGTTACTATGAGGAATCACTGTTAACCCCTTTATACAGATCAGAATACTGTGACAAAATATGAACTGACTGAGTGACTTGCCTGTGGTCATAGCTAGTAAATGGCAGAGCTGAGAGTCAAACCCAGGCATGCCTGCCCCTGGAGCTGACAATTATGCCATAAATGCAAAATCCATCGATTTAGTCAAAATTGGTGATCAGATGCCTCCTCTGCCCCAGGCACTGTTTTTAGTGCTGAAAACTGAGTGGTGAGCAAAATCATCCAGATGGCACAGGATCAAAGAGCTTGCAGTCCAGGGTCCCATTTACCAGGCACCCTTCACGCACCCAGTCCCGTGCCAGCACTGGCAGTCAATGTCAATGGCTCCTCTGGGCAGGAACCAGCATTTGAACCTAAGCTCTGTCTGCGGCGTCTTGTTAGGTGAAGGAAGCCATTCCATCACTTTGCTCCTGTTTTCTCACCTGAAACAGGAGATTATAGGAGCTACTGCCAAAGTGTCTATGCAGTTTAAACGAAATAATATTTCCAAAGCACACAGAACTGAAAATTTTAGATATTCCATAATTTGTACTTAGTATTATTAATTCTCTATCCTTTTAATAACTCTGTAAAGTTGGTACTATTTTCTCCATCTTACATCGAAGAAAATCAAGTCTCTTGAGTTTACCACACAGGCTAGGTCACTTGCCCAAGGTCACTTGCCCAAGGTCACACAGCTCACCAGTAGTGGAACTGATACTCAAACCCTGGACTACTTGACCACATTGCCCAAGTATGACATGGTTGTCACATGTTGTTCCAAACTTACAATTGGACTAGCTGCAGGGCAACAGAAAACCATGTTCCTCTTTGTCGTCTTATGCAACAAACCATGTGGACCCTCACGCTCTTATATAACAGGCCCAGTGCTAACGAGAGGAAGTTTAACAACAACACAAAAAACAGACCGAATTCACAACAGACCACCATATGTTCTCCTGTTCCCTGACAGCAGCCGTCCCAGCGCCCACTCAGGAGCCCACAGAAATCATCTTGATGAAAACACTTTTATTCCCAGGTGATTCAAGCGACTGATGCCTTGATAAAACAGAGTGGGGAAAAATGAGCCTGCGCTGCTTCCAAAGAAATCTTAACCCCTCAGGAAAGCCCCGAAGCCTTCAGCCTCCCCTCCTCAGCCTTCTCTTGGGAACCGGTGGTGTGGCCTTTGTGACCTGGCAGCTTTCTCATTCAGAGTGACAGCAGCTAGGACAGTCTCTGGTTTCTGAGTTGCCAAGCTGAAAACCCCAGGGCCTTTGGGTCATCCATTTGGTCTTGAACTCCTTCCCTATCTTGCACTCATGCTCAGTTCGAGAGTCTCAAGGTGGCTGTAGGCTTTCTGGGCATGACTCTCTGGAGCTGGGCCAACTCTACAAAGGTGATTTGACCTGTGCGCCTTGGGGACAGGGTTCCTGCAGGGGGCTACAGGCCTGACGCCATCTTTTACTCCGTGCCTTTTGTCTGCTCTCCAGCCTCTTTCACTCCCTCCCTTTCATTTCCCTGTCCAGCAGCCAAAGCAGTCCTGCTGTTACCTCAACCTGATCGCCTCATTCTGAATTTCCTAGCCCTCATGGTCCTGCACGATCCACCTCTTCGCCCCGCTCTGCACTACTCCCCTGCTTGTCTTCGGAGCTCCGCTCACATCGGCGTTCTTTCCATTCCTCCTGGCGGCGCACGTGCCCTTCCCCCGCTGGTCCCCGCCCCGCCCCCCGTCCACGCATTCCTCTTCTTCTGAACCCCAGCTGCCTGTGGCTATCGGCCTTCTGAAATGTAGCACTGAGACCCAGGAATTAGAAGTTTAATTTTATTAGTCGTAATGAATTTCAATGAAATTTACATGAACTCTCAGGTTACAGGGGAACTTTCTTTCCAGTATTTTCTTCTATAGTTATGAATTCATTTTTTATATTAGAACACCTTTGGTTTTATGTTGCTATGAGGTATGGATATACAAAAGTGTCATAACCAGATGCCTACCTGTGGTGTTTTGTGTTTTCCAAAGATTGTCATATCAATATATACCCCACCCCACACTTCTCCTGACAATGTGACACTGACAATCCTTCACAGAGGTGAAACTGGGTGGACCCGCCTAACTAACCGCCTTGACCAAGAAGCTATTAATGGTAGTGGCAGCACCTGCCTCCTGAGGCTGGATCACAAGGGTATTGCATCTTCCACCTTGATCTCCTGGATTCTCACTCTGGGAGCAACAAGTCTCCATGCCACGAGGACCCTCATGTGGAGAGAAACTAAAGACCTCAGGGAACAGCCAGACCCATCGGCCAGTCCCCTGAGTGAGCCGCGTTGGAAGAGGAATCGCCAGTCCCAGTCAAGCCTTCATGTAACTACAGCACCAGCTAACATCTGATTGCAATTTTCTAAGATGCCCCCCACCCCGCAAATGAGACCAGCCCAGAAATTCTGACACTCAGAATTTGCGAGCACTGTAAATGTCATAGTTTTAAGCCAATAAGTTTTGGGGTGGTTTGTTATGCAGCCATAATAATTGGAACACTACTCATTTTTTCCCAACACCATTTAATGTCTTTTTCCTAGAGATATGAGTTGTCACTTTCATTACAAGTTAAATCATCATATGGTGTGGGCATTCTGTCCTATTGGGCCCTACCAATTCAAGTACTAATACCGCACTGTTTAAAACTTTGCTGACTTGTTATATGTGTTACTATGTGGTAGAGGTTGCCAGCATTCAATACTGATATTCTTTTTTTTTCTCGTTTTCCTTGATATTAGAGTTGATTTTTTCATAGGCGTTTTAGAATCAGCTTGACTAGTTTTTAAAAAAGGAATATATTGCCTTCTTATTGAGCTTGCAATAGATTTATTAAAAAATAAGGAAAATTGATATATTTATGAGATTGCAGTTTCTTAAAGAAAATATGAGGCATTTTCTCATTTAAGTTTACTTTTGTGATAGTCAGGAGTGTTTTTAAGTTTTCTTCATATTTAGCTGCATTTTTAATAAAATCTATACTTAGATATTTTATATTTTGATGAATGTTGTAAATAGATTTTTTCTGTATTATGCTGGCCATTCTAACTAATTGTGATTTACATATGCAAAAACTATTGATTTCTATATATTCATTTTGTATGCCACTTTGTTACTGATGATCTATTTACTCCTGGTGACTTTTAGCTGGTTCTCTTAGTTTTACTAGGCATGCAACTATATTATCTGCAAACTGCAATAGTTTTATCTTCTCCTTTCTAATATTTACAACTCAGATTATTTAGTAATCTTTTTTGCTCTGACTAACACATCTACTATACTGCAGTTGTGATCATGCGCATTTTTTAGTGAGACTACCTCTGAAAACAAAGTCTAACCACAGGAGGCTCATGGACCCTTGAAATGTGGCTATAAAGACTGAGGAATTTTCTTAGTTTTAACTTATCTCAGTTGAAATAGCTACTCGTACATAGAGATTACCATATTGGTCAACACAGGACTGGAGTCTTTTCATTTAGCATAATGTTAGCTTTGGGATTGAGACATGCTTTCAATGCGTGTGGAATATTCAAATGTCCTTATTGCATTGGCTTTTAAAAAATAAAAAGTAACTGTTAAAATTTGTAAAATGCTTCTTCACTACCTGTGGTGATGATTATGTGCTTTTCCTCTTGTATATATTAATACAGTAAATTATCTTGAACATCCTTGCATTAGATTAAGCCCAATTTGCTATATTATCAGCTTTATATACCAGTACATTTTATTTTTAAAGTAGTGTCTTTCTGTAACAGCACTATTGAGGTATAATTTACACATGATAAAGTGATTATCTGTAAAATCACGCAGATGAGTTCCCCTGTGTGTACCCCCCATGCAGCTGCTCTCTCTCTGGGGTGCTCCGTGGGTCCTCCCGCCCAGTCCCTTGGAGCCCTCCCCTCCTCCCCTCAGGGAGTCTTCCAGGCTCTGTGTGGATTCCCTCCTCAGGCTGCAGCCCGGAACCTCTCTCAGAATAGATAGTAAACTAGGTACTTCCAGGGCTCTCTTCATTTGTTTCCTGTTTTTCAGGGATCACTGTCCTTCATTTCTAGACAGCCAGTGTCTTAGAAACCATTGTTTGATATATTGTCTGGTCTTTTGGGCTGTTTCAGGTAGGAGAGTAAATCCAGTCCTCTTATCCATCTTGGCTGGAACCAGAGGTTAAGCTAGCTAGCTTTTATTCGCTAGTCATTTATTTATGTATTTTAATGTATTTATGTTATTCATTGTATAAACTAATTTGTTATTTTTGTGTGTACTTTTTCTGCTGTTTTTGGGTGGTTTGTATTTCTGCTGTAGTGGTTACCATGTTAATTATATCTTTATATTATATCTTTAGTTCTCCCTACTTTTTGGACAGTATCTATTAGTTTATTTCTCTAAGCAAGGACATAATTAGTGTGCTTGTCTTCTTTGTCTTCCTCTTCCTAAGAAATCAGTTTCAGTCAATAAAATTATCTTTCTTAGTGTGTATGTTTGCATAGATACTTATGTAATTCAGCTTATATTTCTATTACTTGAGTCTCCAGCTTCCCCTACCTCGTTTTTATTGTGTTTAGTATAATTTCTTGGTAGGAGAAGGAGGGAAATGTTGACTTAAACAGACATATTTGCATTTGAAGTCCCAAGTGCATCAATTTGGGATACAGAGACACGCATCTGAGCCCTGGCTCCGTTAATTACCTGCTTTGTTGTGACCTTGGAGTAGCTGCTTACCCTATCAAAGTCACAGTTTCCTAGTCTTTAAGATGGAAAAATAACATCTATCTTTTGAAATTGTAATAAAACAAAAAATATAAATTTTAGTCATTGTTATTATTTTATAATCATTTTTTTACTTTTCAATTAGAGTTGACATACAATACTATACTAGTTTCAGGTGTACACCCCAGTGACTAGACACCACATGACCCACCAAGTGATCATCTCAAGAAATGCGTACCTTCTGACACCACACACAGCTACCAGAATCCCACTGTCCGCGTTTCCTATGCTGCACTCCGCATCCCCACAACCGCTCCATAACACCCAGTTGGTACTGCTTACTCCCTTCACCTTTTTCCCTGCCTCCCTCCCATCTGGCAACAGCCCAAACATCCTCTGTATCTGTGCCAAAATTACCCTACCCAGCCAAGCTATCGTTTAGAATTGAAGGACAAATAAAGAGCTTCCCAGACAATAAAAAAACTAAAGGAGTTCATCACCACCAAGCCAGTACTATATAAAATGTAAGGGTCTTCTTTAAGAAGAAGAAGAAAAAGAAGAATGCGAACAATAAGATGGCATTGAATATACACATATCAACAATGCAATGTACAAAACAAACAAGCAGAACAGAAGCATACTCGCGGAATCCTTATTATTATGAATAAAAATTAAAATCAACAAGCAAACATCTGGTAGTATATACTGCACATCAGGCATATCCTAGCTGCTTCACATTTTTTAATTTCATTTAATCTTTACAATGAATCTGTGGGAATTGCATTGCCCTCATATGGCGGAAACCTACAAGAAGTTAATATAACCTGTCACCCAGAACATGTGACAGTGGTAGAATTAAGACCCAGATTCTCTGATGCCAAGTTCAGAGCTCTCACCACCACTCCACAGTTGCCTTTATTATCCTGAACTCTGCTCTGCTAATGAAAGCGCACACACGCACAGGCACACACACACTTATTCTGAGAACAAACTTGGCCTTACGGCTCAGTATATAGACAGGATACACCTGGACGAATATAATTTGCCTGTTTTTCCAAACTCTAGGTTCAGAGTCTGGCTTGCAGACAAGGTGCAGATGGAAATCTTCCTGGACTCAGGCCAAGAAGAGGAGAAAGGGTGGGAAAGGCCCGCCCCGTGGCCTGCAGTAGCACTGTGTAAACCCAGCTGAGACCGACACTTGCAGAGGAGCTGGAGCAGTCATGCCATCGACACCCACTGGCCTATCCGGCCAAGTTCTTCAGCACCCACACGGACTTGGATTTTCACAGCACGATCACAGCTGAGCAAAGGGAGGCTCAGGGAAATGAATGTCTTATCCAGGGCCACACAGCTGAACAGAGATAGGGCCTAGACAACGATCCCAGGTCTCCTAACCACTGTCCAATGCCTCTCTCATGATACGTTTTTGACTTCATGGAGGGCATTGACCCTTTCATAGTTCTGATTGCACTTCATTGATAGGTAAGAGGAGAATCAATATATCCATGTCCTGAGCACTGTACCATTAGCGGCAACCAATAAAAAGACATAAAGGTTGTCCTTCTTCTCAATTCACATTCATTCATTCATTCATTCATTCAAAGAGTTCACTAGGTGGCAGGCTCTGTTAGGAGCTAGAAAATATTCCTCAAGGGGTCTCATTGTGTAATGAAGGAGACAGATCCAAAAGTCAACTGTTTCAATTCAGTGGGAAAGACTAAAATTAGAGAATTTTGGGTGTGGTGGGCATGCTAGTGACAATACTTCACTCTGCCTGTGGGATCCAGGAAGGGGTCCATAGGAACTGAAGGAGTGAGGTTTGACAACGACAGAGGCAGAAGTGAGCACGTTGCCCTCAGAGGACCAAAAGATCTTCGTCATGGCTGAGGCCAGGAAGGGCTGGAAGCAAAGCTGAGAGCTAGGAGTTTAGACTTTCTCCTGTAGTTGTTAAAAGGCCATTCTTAAACATAAGTACAAACGTAGTAATATGATCAGATTTGATTAGAGAAATTACTGTGGCACAGGTGGGAAAAAGGGCCTAATGGAAGGTTGGTTGGTCAAGGTTAAGGCCCACTCTGGGGATGGCAGGGGACAGGGAGGATTGCCCTGGCTAACACCTACTCACATTTTAGGTCTCAGCCTAGACAACAGCTCAGTCTGAGTAGAAGTGGCCCCTGGTACCCCAAAACCTTTCTCTCATGCCCTCCAGCAGAGGCCAAGTTCAGTGAAGGTTTACAGCAATGACTTCGAAGGCAACTTTTAAAGCTATTGCTTCCTGTCTCCATTGCTAACTATCTGTGTGACCTTAGACATGTCACTTACTCTGCTGCCTCAGTTTCTTCACCTATAAACTAAAGAAAATAATAGTACCTATCTCCTAGAGTTAGTGGCATGATTAAAAAATTTAATGCATATAAAGCACTTAGAATAGTATCTAGCAGTGATTAAGTATGCAGAAGGAGTGAGCTTTTATTTTCATCACACAGATTCATTGTAGGGAAATTGTGTGTTTATGGGTGTCACTGACTGGTCAGGTACTCCTTAGGGCCAGGCAGGTATCCTGGGTCCAGCAGACAACTTGGGACAGAGAGGGGTCTCAATAAACACCTGTCGAATGGATTGCATTGATGGTGCAGACACGTTCACAAGATATTTAGGTGTTAAATCATGCATCACTGGAGAACTGACTGCACATTAAAGAGATGGTTAATGAGAAGAATAAAATCATTCCCACATTTTGAACTAGGACAGGAAGATGCTTGTGATGCCGTAGTGGAGATCAGGAGATCGAGAGAAGGGGCTGGTTTAGAGGGATAGACTGCTAATCTGCCCAAGAGCAAATCTATAGGATCTAAAGAGGCTAAGGTTTGAACCTGGGTTTCTTCATATTCCATAAATGGTTTCTGTAATCCCCATGTCTATGCCCAGAATAATACCTAATGGAGCAGGTATTTAGTGAAATAATACATATCAAATGAGGTGGTGGATACTGGAATGAATAGCTTTCTTTGGTAGATGCCAAGGAATCGAGATTGCCTTTATTTTCAACGATGAGTAGATGTCTAGGGTCAGTGGGGGAAGGGGGTAAAAGAGAGAAAGGAGAAGGAAGAAAAGAAAGTCACTGTTAAATATGCAAGAATAAAACACTAGTAACAGATATTTATGTGAATGAACACGAGGAGCTTGCTTTCTTCTTTTTCCCTTTTTCTGACATATCGGGACATTTTTTTTTATGATTTCCAGGTTTATAACAGACTCTTGCAAACTGGTAGGAAGGATGACTAAAACTACCCAGCAGGAAGTTCCGCAAAGCTCAAGACAAAAAAAAAGAAACGGCACAATATCGAGAAATTTAGGAACATAGGAAAATGTCTGATGACAGGGGAACCAGTCACACAGGCTCCTGTACGTGCAATTCCAGTTCCAATCACCGCCTCCTCAGAAACAGATTTCGTAGGTCAAGCTGCCTGTGAGTCTAGAATCTGACTATTAGGACAGAAAGAACTGTCTGCATAGTTCCTGTTTGAAATTGATAAGCTCCCCTTCACTGCAAGCCTCAGTAGTAGAGTAAAAATAATCACTTTTTATTCTAATACCTAATTATAAAGCTATACCATATAATAGTAATATAATATAGCCATAATAATGCCTATAATTTTGTGAATGTTTACTGATTCCAGAAACTGGTGAATGTTATAAAATGCTATTTCATGTAAACCTCACCAACCCTGGCTGGTGTGGCTCAGTGGATTGAGCACTGGCCTAAGAACCAAAGGGTCACTGGATCAATTCCCATCAGGGCACATGCCTGGGTTGCAGGCCAGGTCCTCAGTGTGGGGTGCGTGAGAGGCAAACACACACTGATGTTTCTCTCCCTCTCTTTCTCCATCCCTTGCCCTCTAAAAGTAAATAAATAAAATTTTTAAGAAAAAAAAACCCTCACCAAACTCTACAAGAAACATACTGTATCTCCATTTTAAAGGTAGAGAAACTAAGCCTAGAAACTAAGATAGAGAGGTTAAGTTACCAGACCCTGGTCACCCAGTAAGTAAGTGGGAAATCAGGATCTGAACCTCAGGTTGCCTAGCTCCAAATCCCATGATGCAAACCCTAATTCATGCACAGATTTTCTTCTTGACGCCTTTGAATTTGGGGCCGTATAAAGTTAAACTTCATCCACGAAAGCCTAGTTGAGGCATGGAGCTCACATTCTAACTCCAGGTATGACAAGGTAAGAGTGTCCCTGCTCAAGTGCTCTTTGCCAGTCCGAAACACTAGAGGGTTGATGTGTAGGGATCGAGAGACATGGATGCAGAGAGCCGGGTCCAAATACCAACTTTGCCACTTACTAGCTGTGAGGCTTCTGTTGCATCACTTACATTCTTTGGGCTTCTGTTAGTTAGTTTCTTAGGTTTCATGTGCCAGAAAAAAATAGACATAATTTTAAGAAAGAATACAGAAGAGTAGAAAGAAAAAAGCCCAACTCTATGTAGTGCAAATGAAGTCACTATTCAAATGTCAAATTAAAGGATTGTCGAAGAGGCTTGATATAGCCTTAAAGTTCCACAACAACAAAAAATCATGTTTGGGCACTTCTTGTCATTTTTCTAAACATTTATTACTTCCTTTTCCAAGGCCAGTATATCATAGCTACTTTACAGTGTTCAGGTATAAAGAATTAACGAGTTAAATAAAGTTATAAGGTATTTATGTATTTTTGACAAATGCAAATGCAATAAAGCAAAACAAAAACCTCTTGGGGACTATTTTTTTTCCAAAATCATTCATTCCACCACCTCTTGCTAAGAACCTACTGTGTCCTGACTTGTGCAGGGAGATACCCCAAATGCAGTGGTCCTCGGTGAGGAGGCCCAATGCCTAGTGACGAAAAAAAAAATGACGGTAAGTACCCAGTGCTGTGAGAGTGTGTAGGCAGAGCTATTTATTCTGTTACAGAGGAGGGGACACAGGTTGGATCTGGAAGAGTGGACTGGCGTCCAGCAGATGGCAAAGCCTTAGAAAAGCAACCACCTAGACAAGCTCTTGTTTGGTTATCTAGTGCTAGAGTGACATGTAATTTATCTTCCACACTGGGATGCTTGACCATAAAAGGGGAACTACTGATAATTATGTTAGGACATTAGGTGAAAACCAAAACTTACTGGGAAAATGAGATCATATGGTCACCTCACTTTATGCTAACATTTTGTACTTTGAAAAAGGAGCCTCTGCATCTCAGTCCACTCGCATCGGAACCTGTGATGAAATGGCACGTGAAGATGCACCACGGCAGGCTAACTTCCTGAACAAGCCGCAGAGGTTCCCCTAACGATGCTTCTCAGCCCTGTTGTGCTCAAGCATAACATCAATGCAGTGAGCACATTGCCCAAACCGAGCAGCACATTCTTGTATCATCCTTAAATTATTCTGATAGTGACACCAGATTTTCCAAACCACGTTGATATTTAGCCTTATGAGTGTTGGTTTTCCCACAATAGCTTTGGAGGCCCACTGAGTGCCCTAACTCTCAATGTTTCCATTTGATGCTCCTTGACTTATTGTGTGATGGATTAGTTGCAAATCCAGAGGCAGCAACAAGTCTCTCTTTGCAGGGACTGTTTGGAAGAGTCTCAGGAGTGGAAGAGGCAATCCAACAAGTCTTAAAACAGGACCTCTGTCAGTGAGATGTGATCTCTGCTGCTGTGCCCCGGGCAGAAGGGACAGCACACGGGAAGGCATGGAGGCAAGAACAAGCTTGGGGTATGGAAGGAACTGTGTGGCATTCTCTGCTGGGAATGGGACTGGGGACATGGTTAGAGAAGATGGCAAAAAAATGAGTGGGACTAGATAGTGAAGAGCCTTAAATGCCACCTGAAGGAGTTTGGATTTTATCTTGTTGAGAATGATGAGTCTCTGGATCTATTCAAGCAAGATACTTGTTTTTGGAAAGAGAGCAAATTGAACAACGCCAGACAAAATCAGTCATCCTGGAGCCAATTTCTCCTTTCAGTTTTGAAGTCCTGATTTGCTCCAAACTTTTTGTTAATGGGTTCTCTGACCCACTGCATCCCAAACACCACCCCCTCAAGGGAATGTCTCAACTGACTATAGACATAAAATCTGCTTTGAGTTCACCCAAATCCTAACCTAGGCTGTACTGGGAGATCTTGGCACACCCCCCACGCCAACTTCCCGCTCTATCTGTAGGCAGGACTCTGTGGATAAGGGAACAGGGCCAGGCCCAGAGAGGTGAGAGCAGAGGCTTGAGGCTTCTATCCTCTGACCAACCTGCTGTAAACTGGTTCTGAAGACTTCCTTTGGGAGAATTTACAAACTCCATACCCAAATCATGTCTGCCTAGAATTCAAGTCCAAAGACATGTGGTAATGTAAAACAAAATGGCAGCTTTACCCTTTTTAGCTATTCAGAATGCTTAATAATGAACTTGCGTGAAAGATAGCAGTCTCCTTGTCCCCAGAGGCATTTAAACAGGCATGCTCTAAAGAGGATTCTTATAGGCAGGAGGCAATGAAGCAGGACAAATGAGGATCCTACTCCCTGTCTAACTACTTACAATCCCAGAGCCTCTACTTTCTCATCTGTAGAATGGTAATCGCAGTAATGCCTTCTTTATAAGATTCTGGGGGAAAACGAACAGAATAATAATGGTACTTGGCTCAATGCTAGGCACTAGCATGTGCTCAGTAAAAGCTGGCAAGAATCATGGTTACTACAACGATCTATCAGTGGTAGAGCTTTGTGCTGCCAGTGGCAAACCAGACTTTTATTTCTGAGTTTTACTTCTCACTTGGAACATTATACAAGTAAAAGTCCTACAGGCAACAAACTCATCGTTAATATTGCTAGATATTATTACTCTTAAAAGACCATCTGGCTGTGGGAGCCCAACTTCTCCTTTTGTAGAAGAAGAATTAAATTCAGAGTGAGGAAGAGACAAGCTCAAGTCCACCCATTAAGACAGAGACAGACCCAGTATGAGACCTCAGGTCTCCTGATATTGACCCCACGCTCTTACCTCTATCATTCTTTTTATGTTTCACTTTCTGTTAATTAGCAAAATTCAGAAACTTACCGGTCCTGTCTTCAGTTATTGGACATCTATCATTTAGAGATTCATAGTTTTCATGTTCAATACTTCATTCAATCCTTGCAGCAACCCGCTGGGGCTGATCTTATTGTTTATCTGTATCTTATGGGTAGGGGAAGTGAAGCACAGAAAGGTTAAGTTGCTTATTCAAGCCTCGCAGCAGTAAGTAGTAAAGCCAAGATGTGAGTCTGGACAGTTGGGCTTCTGAGTCCGTATTCTCCCCCAGAACACCACACCAACCCTCCCAAAGTGAGAAAAAGGTAGAGTGCCTGCCTCAGAGAAGCACGCTCCCTAGAGGAGAGACACACCCACAAGGATGCACAGTCACTTGCTCAAGGTTCCAGGAGAACAAAAGAGGGAGCGGGGAGAGGATTAGGAAAGCTGCCTGGAGGAGGTGACCTTTATCCAGTTTCCAGAGCTGACGTGTTTTCCTCCAAGTTGATGAGAGCTGGGAAGGGAAGAATTCCCAGCAGTTGGAGGTCCTTTTGCTGAGGCAGGCAGGTGTGAAGGGTCTGGGCTCAAGAGGCACTGTGCGGGAGGGAGGCCTGGACACCAGGCACTTGCTCCGTGTGTGACCTGGGCCAGTTGCTTCACCTCCAGGAACCTCAACTTCCTCATCTGTAACATGGGGATAATAGCGCCTGCCTCATGGAGCTGTTTGAATATTAAATTAGATCACATGTGTACACTTCCTGACCCAGTGTTATTCTTCCTTCTTTATTCACCTCTCATAAAACGATTTCCCTCAGTAAAAAATTTTAATTGAGCCTATTTTTACACTTATGTTCACAGTAGCATTAGTAATAATCCTGAGAGTCATTATTAGTCATTTATAATAATAAAATAATTGATGATAATGTTAATTGCCATTGACTGAAGGCACTAAGTACTTAATATGTATAATCTATATCTAATCTACTCCTCAGAACATATCTTAAAGATAGGTATCATTACCCCCATTTTATAGATGAGGATAATGAGGCTCAGCGAGATTATGAAATTCACACAAAGGTCACCGGCTAGGAAGTGGCAGGATTAGTGTATAGACCCAGGTATGTCTGTCCAGAAAAACGTCCGACAGAGAATGCCCTGTGTTTGGAGTTCATGTTGGTCTTGGCAAAGTCCCTCAGCCTCTTTCTCAGAAAGAAAACAAACATTTTAAGAGGTCTGCTAACACGTTGGAACAGGAATGTCCCAGTAAGGAAGGGAGAGGCACCTGAAGCAGGAAGATATGTCCATATTTGGACACCAGGGCTGGGGTTCACCCCCCCACACACCTCTCACCCGCCCCTCACCCCGGCCTTTTCGCCCAGATTAGATGTCCCCGCGGAGAGCCTGACTTGAACTGGGCCTTGAGCCGCCCCCGCCGCGGTGTCCGGGTGGGCCAGTGTGTGTCTTCCCGGGCTTCAGGTGTCCCTGGGAGCCAGGGGTGCCCGCCCGCCGGCGGAGACTGTGGGACTGCCAAGGAGGCCTGGCATTGGTAACCCGCCCGTTCCCACGTGGGTGGCGCCCAGGCAGCAGGGAGTTAATCTGCTATCTGTTGGGAAGGCTTCCAGAGCCCTCCTCCCTGCCCTTGTTTGCTCAGGGCCCGCTCTTCAGAAACTGAAACCGGCAGGACTCCAGGCCGCGCCAGCCCTCTCGGGGATCCTGCCCGGGTTTGCCTTCTATGGGGAGGTCTGGGAGGGCTGGGCGGAGCGGAGTCTGGGCTGGGCCAGCGCTGGGCGGCCTGGCTCCTCTCCTCCTTCTCCTCCCCCCAGGAGTCAGCCCAGCCCCACCCTCACTGTCAGGGACCAGCTCCAGATTTGGGCGGGTGCGGGGGAGGGGGGGGTGCGAGCACATGTGCAGGCAAGCTGGGTGGCTTGAATCCTGCTCCTGCCCCTGCCCCTCACCACCTCTGGGACACTAGGTAAACCACTAAACCTCCGAGTTTTCAGGGTTTTTTCACTGTAAAATGGGGATACATAATGCCTAGCCTTCGGACTGGGTAATGTGCGGACAGTGCCTGGCACATAAAGAAGTGCTCAGCGTTTCACGGTCACTGAATTGGTGTCCTTACTGCTGTTGCTGCTGCTGCTACAAGGGGTGGGGCAGCCTTCCGTGGGAGGCGGTAAGCGCCCAGCGCTCAGTGTTCGAGCACACACTGAAAGAGGTGGGAAAAAGAAAAAATACAGAAAAGGAAGAGACCCACACTCGCCATCCCCAGAGGTACCGGCCCTGTCACTTCGGCATCACCCCGGAAGCCCAAGCGCCAGCTCAGACCCACGGAATCAAAAGCTCTGAAGTCAAGTTCTTTTGAGAAGTTCAGCTTTATTTTGTAAACCGCTAATCTAGGCTAATGGTCCCTATAGTGTTCATCTTCCAAAGACCCTTCTGTTACTGCCCCCTACCCCACTGACTGCACAGCATGAAATGTTTTGTTGACCAAACTAGATTTGTTAACGCATCACTTACTCTTTAATTAACCAAAGACTCGGGAGTCCATGCAATAAATAATAATTCCTCCAACTGATATTTATTTGAGTAACTACTACGTGTCAGCTACTGTGCTGGGCACGGGGGGTGGTGGAGAGCGAGGTGGACAAGAGCTCTGTCCTCACGGGCTCTCCAGTCCATCGAAGGAACACAGAAAAAGAACAAGGATTCAAATGCTGACACTGAAGCCAAGAAAATCCACTGAGCATGAGCTACCCAATAGAGTTCCAGACAAAGGTGATGTCACTATTTAACACATACAAATTTACATACACCCCAACACTATTATTATTTTTATGGATATCAAGATGTCCAGGGCCCTTATACCAAGAATATCTAAGGTCTTATGAAGAAAGGAAGACCTTCTGGACCTAATTCCTGCTATGTGGCCACGAGCCATACCCACGAGGAACCACTGGCAGGCACCCCCAAACCCTCAGAGCACAGCAGCTAAGAGTGCGGGCTCTGAAGCCAAGCCACCTAGGGCTGAATTCCAGCTCGGTGCCTTCTTAGCTGTGTGATCATGAGCAAGTTATGGTGTGATGATCATAGGCACAGAGGCAAGACCTCTATGTAACTATTTTCCTCTCCTGTAAAGTGGTCTGAATATTAGTACCTGCTTCACAGTGTTGTGAGAGTTACTGAGATGGTAATTAAAGCAAGTGCTAGGCACTCAGTATCAACGTAGCTGTTGTTACGCTGTATCATTTTTGCCTTCGATGCTCTATCTGCCTGGAGAGCATAGAGTTATTAATGCAACGTTCCCTCCTCTCCAGAGGTTTCCTTACTTTACTAAATAATTTGATGCTTTTTCTCTCTATTTCTTTAGCTCTTTTTATGTACCTCTTACAGCACTTCTTATACTTCAATCATGTTTCTTACTTTTTTAGATGTTTTTCTTGCTCACTGGATTATGAGTTCTTGGAGTGCAGAGGCCATAATTCATATATCTTTTCATCTCTGTGGACAAGACAGTCCCTGGGACAGAAAAAGCATTGAATTAATGAATGCATGGATGATGGATGGATGTGTGAAGTGACAGGCCCAGGATGACACAGTTGAAACCCAGGGTCTACATGTAGTTGAAGTTGGGAAAATTACTTTTCTGACTTTCTGGTTCCTCAACTGGAACACAAGTCTGATAATAATGGCACTTATATCTTGGGGTTGGGAGGGTGACATGAGGACCGTGTTCAAGTGTATGAGCTCTAGAATAAGATCATTTGGGTTCAAGTCCCAGTTCTCCCACTTACAAACTGTGGGATTCTTGGACAAGTTTTTACACTTGCTCTGCCTGGGGAAGACAGATCTTAAACCAAAAGAAAATTCAGTGGGCTGTTTAGAAAATTAAAAGAGATTCTCTTTGCGAAGTCCTGGACTCCTGGCACAAGGAGGTGTTCGGTAAATAAATATTGGTTTCCCTCCCCAGCTTCTCTAAACCTGTAGGCCCTGGACTCCGAATGCCTGAAACAGCTGTTCAAATGCCACATTTTGCCCTCAGTGACTAATGTCCCTTAAGCCAAGGTTGGAAAACTGACTCCACAACTAAGCTTACATTCGAGAGCTGAATTAGATGCAGGGGATGTAGCTGACTGGTTTATTTAATTAGTAAAGAAACTTTTGAAAAGGGGCAGTTTAAAATCAACAAACATGTCAAGGAAATTGAAAAGCAAGAACTAACCTAGGATTTCGTATGTGGGTTTCACATGTCATTGGAATAGTTCCTAATATAAAGGCATGAATAATGGGATCATCCAAACCAACTTAATGTTTTATGAACTGTACGAGCAGTGATCGGAATTGTTTTTGGAGCATTGATTAACCAATAATCAGTGCACAGCATTGTAACAATTCTTGAATTTTCTACTGCTTATCACAGTATGTTCTAATAAATTCATTATTCAAAATTCTCCAATGGGCATATGTCTATTAGTAAGCCAAAGGGTATGGAAGGGAAAAAAGGTATTTTCATTTCGGACCTAGAATCCTGTCACACTCCCACACAAATTGCCCCAAACCTCCTTTTTTTACGGGATTTGGAAGAAGCTAAAATAAAAGAGCCCTGGGCCCTGGGAGCTGAGTTGTCAGTGGCTCACCCAGCAAGCATTTGGCCATTCAGTTCAGAGAGGAAATCGGAGAGGACAGGGCCTCAGCGGGACCTAACGGGATGAGCTGCACAGGGGGGGAGGAAAAAGGGCAGGACTTATTAGCAAAACCAGCTGCCTGCCAAGGGCAGGGTGTGTGTCTGAGTTTCTGAAGAAAAGAGAGATTTGCAGCTGTTAGTTTTAACCTCAGGCCTCCAAGAATCAGAAGAAAGTGGGTGTGGTGGGGGGGATGGGGTACACCGTTCTCTAGTCCCCAAGACAAACTCTACCTGTATCTTCCACCTTAATCTTTCTTAACCTAAAACCTCCTTATCCATACCTCGAGTTACATCAGACATCTATTCCAAGTCTTTCCCATCTCTCTAGTCTGGGGAAGAGGCTCTCTCTTCTTACCCACGTGCCTGTAGAATTGTGTGTCCCCATTGTAAGACTTCTCACAGAGTTCTTGAAAGACATGCCTGCCAGTCTCCTTCGTTCTTTTCTGCCTCT
Source organism: Carollia perspicillata (assembly GCA_004027735.1). Classification (NCBI taxonomy): domain Eukaryota; kingdom Metazoa; phylum Chordata; class Mammalia; order Chiroptera; family Phyllostomidae; genus Carollia; species Carollia perspicillata. Next base: position 38,458 of record PVKM010008681.1, read on the forward strand.
TATCCTCCTCTTTTTTAATAGCTTCATGGAAGTATGCATAAT